>LNAC01000295.1:2120496-2195590 GCA_002007465.1 Ailurus styani | reverse complement strand
AGGGAACATCTTTAAATTCATCTCCTATGTTCTGTCTTTAACATTTTATTACACTTGTTTTATCACATGCCTTTTCTTCTGTCTATTCCTTCATCAATCTTATTTTTTGAAGCAAATTAAATTGTAGATATCTGTAACTAACCACTAAATGTTTCAGCATATTATCAAATGTAATTTAATACTAGTTATAGTGTTATTCACTTTATGTGAAATTTATATAACAATAAATGCAGAAATCGGAGTTGTGTATTTGCTAAGTTTTACAGTACACACATTTGTTTATTCCAAATATCTATCAAGAGATTGTTACCATCACTACACATGCAAAATTTTTTACAAAAATAACTTTAACCTATATTCTTTTTTTCCTGCCTTCCATGGCCTATAGCTAANATTCCAAATATCTATCAAGAGATTGTTACCATCACTACACATGCAAAATTTTTACAAAAATAACTTTAACCTATATTCTTTTTTTCCTGCCTTCCATGGCCTATAGCTAATAACTCTTGAATAATCTATGGTCCTCTTCTAAATATTACACCTAACCAAGTTGAGAATTACCTTAAGAATCCTATTGTTTCTCACACAGAAAGCTATCCAAAGGAATAGGAAGCCAAAGTTTATTTTTTGGAGGCAATTTCTGGGAAAGGATAATCCGAATGTGACCCAGTGCCCTCACTAATCAGAAGAAGAAGAAATCAGAGGTGTAAAAGAAAAGGATTTGTGTGACAGGAGAGGGAGTCACAGTCACAGCAAGAGTTCCAAAAATCTGCAGAGGAGTACAATCCAGCCTTTGGCAGAATACTAATTTGCATATACATACGAGAAAACTACCCAAGGTGGGAAAAGAACCACTGGAAAATAAGCTGAATATTTCTGGGAGTTCAGTAGAGTGGGGAATAGCTTATTTTGCCACCAATCAGAATAGAAAGATCTTGGGGCACCTGGCTGGCTCAGTCAGGGGCACATGCAACTCTTGATCTTGGGGAGTTCAAGGCCCATATTGGGTATGGAGATTGCTTAAAAATAAAATATTTAAAAAAGAAGAAGAAGAAAAAGATCTTCCAATACATGGGGTATGAAGAAGGGTTCTCTGAAGGGTACCATCTTAATAGCTTGGGTACATTAACTTCCAACTAAGCATGTTTTAGGTTCATCTTAATGAAGCTAAGAGACAAGTTATTATAGGGTCAAATTAATCTCAAATGAATTAACTGTCTTCCAGAAAAAAAATCTAAAATCATTTAAAGAAATAATAAAATCCAATACCCAACATCCCACATTTACAATATTTAGCATGCAATTAAAAATTTTCATTCATGCACGGAAACATAACTCAGAGGAAAAAACTCAACCAATCAAAACGAAACCAAAAATGACAAAGAAGATAGAATTAGAAGAAAATGACCTTACAATAGCAATTATAAACATGTTCCATGTGATCAAGAAGATTGAATAAATTATGAACATGATGATAAAAGATATTTAAAAAAGCCCAAATGAAACTTAGGGAGATGAAAAATAATTCATGTGAAAAATACACTGAATGTAATTAGTAGCAGATTAGATATTGCAGAAGGAAAGAAGAGTGAACTTAAAAACATAGTTATAATTGGGCGCCTGGGTGGCTCAGTGGGTTAAAGCCTCTGCTTTCGGCTCAGGTCATGATCTCAGCGTCCTGGGATCGAGGCCCGCATCGGGCTCTCTGCTCAGCAGGGAGCCTGCTTCCTCCTCTCCCTGTCTCTCTGCCTAAAAAAAAATAAGAGAAGAACAAAATATAAAATCAAATAGAAAGTATCATGAGGAACTATGAACAACTATCTGCCAATAAACTGGATAACATAGAAAAGTGGATAAATTCCTAGAAATATATAACTTACCAAGACTGAGTCTTAAAGAAATAGAAAATCTGAACAGACCAATGATGAGTAAAGAGATTGAATCTGTAATCAAAAACCTCCCAATACGGAAAAGTCCAGGACCAGAATATTTCACTAGTGAATGCTACCACACTTTTATAGAATTAATGCCAATCCTCTAACTCTTCCAGAAAATGGAAGATGAGCAAATATTCCCAAAATCATTTTATGAGGCCAGAATTACCTTAGTACCAAAACCAGATATGGACACTATAAGAAAAGAAAATTACAGAACAATATCCCTGATAAATATAGGTGCAAAAACTCTCAACAAAAAGGTGGCAAGCTAAATTCAATAGCACATTACAAGGATAATTCACCATCATCAATTGGGATTTGTTCCTGGGATGCAAGAATGGTTCAACATACACAAATCAACAAATGTGATACACCACATTAGTAGTCTGAAAAATAAAAATCATATGTTCATCTCAATAAATTTTTAAAAATTAAGAAAAAACAATATATTTTTATGATAAAAACACCCAACAACTTGGATATATAAAGTACATACCTTAACACAATAAAGACCACATATGACAAACCCACAGTCAACATCCTACTCAATGCCAAAAAGTCAGGAGCAAGAGAAGAGTGCTCTCACCACTCCTACACAACAGTACATTGAAAGTCCTTGCCAGAGCAAAGACAAAAAATAATAATAATAATAATAAAAGACATCTAAATAGGAAAAAAAGAAATAAAATCTTCTTTATTTGCAAGTGATGTAATCTTATATATAGAAAATAATAATAATTAAAAAAAACTCCACCAAAAATCACTAGAACTAATCAACAAATTCAGCAAAATTTTGGGATACAAAATCGATATACAGAAATATATACAGAAATAAACAATACAGTTGCATTTCTATATAACAACAAAACATCTGAAAAACAAATAAAGGAAACTACCCCATTTACAATAACATCAAAAACAATAAAATACTTAGAAATAAATTTAACAAAGGAGCTGAAAGATTTGTACACTGCAAACCACAACACATTAATGAAAGAAATTAAAGAAGACACAAACAAAAGGCATACCATGTTTGTGGATCAGAAAAATTAATATTGTTAAAATGTTCATATTACCCAAAGTCATCTATAGATGCAATCCTTATTAAAATTCCAGTGGCATTTTTAACAGAGACAGAGAAAATAATCCTAAAGTTTGTACAGAGCTGTAAAAGACCTTAAATAGCCAAAGCAATCTGAGAAAGAAGAAAAAAGCTGGAAGCACCACAGCGCCTAATTTCAAACTATATTACAAGGCTATAGTAATCAAAACTGAATGGTACAGTAGTTATTAAAAAGAGGTGTGTAGACCAGTGTAATAGAATTAAGATCCCAGAAATAAACCCTGCTTATAATGTTTGACAAGGGAGTCAAGAAAACTCAATAGGAAAGGATAGTCTCTTCAATAACTGGTATGGGAAAACCGGGTAAACACATGCAGAAGAATAAAATTGGCCCCCTATCTTATACCACTCACAAAAATTAACTTGAAATGGTTGAAACACTTAAAGACCTGAAACGTAGAAGAAAATATAAGGAAAAAGCTCCTTGCAGTGATTTATTGGATATAACACCAAAAGCACAAAAAACAAAAGCAAAAATACATATGTGATGGGATTACATCAAACTAAAAATTGCTACACAGCCAAAGAAGTAATTGACAAGAAGAAAAGGCAACTTAAGGGATGGAAGAAAATATTTGTATATCATGTATCTGATAAGGGGTTAGTGTCCAAAATATATAAAGAATTCATACAACTTAACAGAAAAAATTCCCACTGAAAATGGACAGGGGAACTGAATAATTTTCCAAAGAAGACACACAAATGGACAACAGGTACATGAAAAGGTGTTCAACATCAGTAATCATCAAGGAAATGCAAATCAAAAGCACAAGAGGATATCATCTCACACAGGTTAGAATGGCCATATCAAAAGACAAGAGATTGTTGGCAAAGGTGTAGAAAAAAAAGAGAACTCTTGTGCACTGTTGGTAAGAATATAAATTGGTACAGCCACTATAGAAAACAGTATGGAAGTTTCCCAAAAAAGTAAAAATAGAATTATCATATGATACAAGAGTCCTACTTTCTGGGAAAAATGTAAGGAATTGAAATCAGGATCTCATAGACATATCCACACTCTTACATTCATTGCAACACTGTTCACAGGAGTCAAGATATGACAACAGCATATATGTCCATCAATGGATAAACTGATAAAGAAGATGTGACATATATATTATTATTATTATTATTATTATATACACATTGTGTATAAAATAAAGAAAATATAATAGATGATAGATATCATGTATACATTATATATAAAATAAAGAAAATGTAATAGATGATTAGATAGATGATAGATAGATAGATAATAGATAGATGTATATAAATATTATTTAGCCAATAAAGAAGGAAATCCTTCCATTTGCAACAACTTGGATGAACCTTGAGGTCATGTGCTAAGTGAAATAAGTCAACAGAAAAGCATAAATACTGTAGGATATCATTTATATGTAGAACTACAAAAACAAACTTAGAGAAACAGAGAGTAGAATGGTGGTTAGCAGGAGCTGGTGGTTAGCAGAAGTGGGGAGATATTCATTAAAGGGTACAAATTTCCAGTTATAAGATTAACAAGTTCTAAAGATCTAGTGTACGGCATGGTGGTTATGGCTAGTAAAACTACTATGTATTGGAAAGTTGCTAAGAGAGTATATCTTAATTCTTATCACCACATAAAAGAAATGGTAATTATGTGACAGGATGGAAGTGTTAGCTAATACTATGGTGGTAATCATTTTGCAATATATAAATGTACCAAATCAATATGTCATATATCTTAAACTTATGACAATGTTGTATATCAAAAATATATATCAACAAATTTGAAAAAAAATACATCCAGCTAGGTATGTTCAGATATTTTGGTTTATTTTTTTTTCTGTTTTTTTATGGTAAATTTCCCTTAAATATTTTTAGTATGATATTAAGAGTAATAAATCTCTTTTTATTTAAAAAAATCTTTTAAGAAATCTCTTTTGCTTGATCTTTAGTTCTTTAGCAAGTCACCATAAAAAAATCATAGCATAATTTATAATCTGGTAGTCTTATCACCAAACTGATAGAAATAATTGCTACTCAAGGGTACCTTTATGAAGTTTGGATTATTTCAGTTCATCAGAATACAAAGACTAGCTTGTAAAACTTCATAGGTGTACACCTTCCCAAAGCTAATATCTTCATTTAATTAGAACTGTGATGTCAGGGTTTGTTCCTCTCCACTCTATCCATCTCAACAAACACTCATTCACCATGTGCCAGGCATAGTGGGTGCTAAGGATACAGTGTTGAATAAAGCAGGATCCCTGCCTTCAAAGAATTGAGAGTTCAGGTCAAGGTAGCTTCCCCCAAAGAATTTTCTAACTTTGAACCCTAGTGAACATCCGGATGTTCACAGTCAATATGATTTCAAAATTTCTCATAGCTGGTTTTATTAAAACCAAAGCGCAATCTTTGCGACTATTCCATACTAAATACAATACCTGATTCCACAATGCTAAAATAGCAGTCCAAGAAATTCTGCTACCTTCTGGAACTACAGATACTAAAGCAACATTTTAAAAGGATAAATTTTAGCAAATAAAAAAAAGCAAACAGTGGAATGATCTGAAATTCCTTTAGCATAATTTCAGAACTGGAATGACATTCAGTCCTTTAATTAGAATTAACTATGAAATTATATAGTACAGGAGATAACTAGAATACCAGTAGATTGGAAGCTTCTAGCTTGGATCTAAGTTGTTTTAGATTGACAAAGAGAAAATTCAAAATTTGTCTGTTATAAAATTATTGAATAGTCTCAATAACCATCATTAACTAAAAGGCATATATCATATGTTATATAGGTGCATATACATATTTGTGTATACACACACACATATTTGTATCCTGATAAAATTTAGACTTTTAAGAGAGTATTATAGGCAACATAAGAAATGATAAGTATTAAATCTAGTGCACATTTCCCACAAGTAAAGCATGAGGAATTTTGCTTTACAGACAATCTGCTTTGCAATGTTTCTGGACTTTCTCAAAAGAACCCTTAGAAAACCCTACAATAGTAACATTATGCAGTGAAGTGATTGAATGAATTTTTATTTGTTGTTTCCAAGATACAAAATTGGCAAGTGTCTTGCTGGAGAACATACCAAGCATAACTCAAGGTAACTACCTTCAGAGTGCATGAAGAGATATACCTTAGAAATGATTCCAAGTTGTATGACAGCAACCAAAAAAAAAAAATCCAGAAGTACAAACAGACAAAGCTTATAATAGATTTTGAAATCCAATGAAAGGTTAAATTTGTATTGACTGTAACAACTATCCAATCTTTTAAACACACATCCTCACAACCTCATCTACAAATAACAACCTGCACATTTTTTACTATTACATCATTCTGCAGTTATGTTTTATGTCTGGGTTCACTAAAATATGATGCCTGAATTTACCTTTGAAGTTAGAAAATGTTCTCAACCTTATAGATTATTTGTTGAAATCCAGCAAAGACCTGGAATATTTATATTTTTCCAGTATTATCTGACACTCAACCACCCCAGTCCCTCTTATTTTATAGTCTTAGGTGCAAGTTCTGGTATTTCACCTTACACTTCACTAGCTACTAACAATCTAGTTTCCTTTTTTTTTTTTTAAAAGGTTTTATTTATTTGACACAGAGAGATCAGATCACAAGTAGGCTGAGAGGCAGGCAGAGAGAGAGAAAGAGAGAGGAGGAAGCAGGTTCCCTGCTGAGCAGGGAGCCTGATGCGGGCCTCGATCCCAGGACCCTGAGATCATGACCTGAGCCGAAGGCAGAGGCTTTAACCCACTGAGCCACCCAAGTGCCCTCTAGTTTCCTTTTTTTTCTTAAAATTTCTCTTACACTTCAGTACTTGGTTTGCTTGCTATCCACAGGCTGATCACCACATGTTAACCGATGTAGTGACTCCCCCCTCAGAAGAACTAAATTCAGGAAGTTAGGGCAGACAAAGGGATGGAGCAAAGCATTTGTGATGGCTTATTCTCCTCTAGCTAGGAAAACCTGTAGGCATGGTTTAAATTGTGTGTGGAAAATAATTGTTCTGTGCAACACATTTACATGGCATAAGAGAGGAAATAGGATTTCAAAGAAATTAAGTAAATGCTTCAGAAATTTCAAATACTTGGATTTTATTTTAACATTTCTAACATACTCTAACATATTCACTACCAGCAAAATGGTTGAATGGACTTGTTTTATATACATTCCAAATCATTAAAAAAATTGAAAACTAACAATTTCATATTAAGACCCTGAAAATAAAGCTACATTGATGAAATGTTTAACTAAGTTTGGACCAAGTTTGATGAAAGCTTTCCAAACATTTGTGAAACTTTTTACAATCTTCCTTACATGTGAAATTGGTAGTAAAACCTGATACCAGGGCAGCTTTTCAAGAGATTTCAAAAAATAATAAGACCTGTCAGTGTTGCATTTGAATCATTAACTGTACATAGTCCCTTCCCATATTTACCAATGGTTTCCTTGCACACTTGTGGCTACTCCATCACCTCCTACTGCTGAATGCATTCCCACCCCAGTATACCCATCTGCCTATTGTAAAATACTTTGAGTTCTCTGGAAATAAATTTAAGAGAATCAAAGTCAATTAAGGATTTTTTTTTGCATATTGCTAGTATCCAATTTTTCATTCGCACATGATCATTTTTTCCAGGTATTGGAATACTGAATTCAGAGCCAGAAAACCTACAGACTATTAGTAATAAGTAGATTAATTATAAATAATAAATGACTATAAAATTTTTGTGGCATGGAAAAAGTCAAAATAGAGTCTTAGGTATTCAATATTATATTTTACAAACAAAGAGATCAATAGGGACTCGGGGATGAAATATAGTTTTCATTTTGAGTTGCAACTTCAGTCAATGGTTGTGCATGTCTGGGGTGCTGGTCTGAAAACAAATGTATTGGGCCCAGGAGCAGAGCTTCAAGACTCACTACAGATGAATGTCATGGGCATGGGTTTGTGAGAGCTGTGGCAATGCCAACTTGTAGTTGCCATCTCTGCTCAAGATAACGTGTAACGTTGCTTCCAGCTCTAACAGCCTATGATTCACATATTCCTCTCTCCTAAATTATTTCTATCACCCAAGGAAGTAATTTTATTCTTATTTTTACAGCTGGGGAAGTACTGTCAAAGTATATTTTGAAAGTTATGAAGTACCTCCTTGTTCCCCTTCTTAAATGGACTTTTAATGATAATGTTTATACTCAAATAGAAGAGTGAGCTGATTATAAAAAAGTAAAATAAAATAGCAGAGGAATGAAAGGTTTTCCCAGTACTTGAGCTCAGATAATACTTCCAATTTCCATAATAATAATAAAAAAACAGTTTCTTCCACAACAATTTAAAAACATGGCCCTGCTAACCAAAATGACTTTCCTCTTGCTATAGTAGGTAGCTTTGCCCAAATAGGAAATTGGGATAAACTCCTAAAAATAATTCATTGTAAAAATTGTTGTATCTCTTACAAAAGTTTTTATTTTGACTAATTTGTGGATATTTATTAAAGGAAGATCATTTTGGCAGACTCCTAATAATATGGAATCCTCAGAACCCACTTTAGAAAAGATCAATATAAGCAGCAAAAGTTTATTCCATTAAAATAATATTAATCTTCATATGAATTCTGATACTAATATAATGGTGATAGTTGCACAAGTAAGAGCTCATATTTGCCATTTACTTTGTGCTGCTGTGCTAAAGGGTTTATCTGTATGAATTAATTTAACCTTCACAATAGCCTTAATATATTTTAATATTATCATAATTTGAGATGAAGAGTAAATAATTTATCTCAGATTGTTAAGTTTGTTAAGTTCATGACTGAAATACAGAAATCTGACCCTATGATACATTTAACTGGAAAGACACAGGAAAGTGACAGCAAAAGAGGGTATCATACCTATATCTGACATATTTATTTTTTTAAAGATTTTATTTATTTATTTGACACAGAGAGAGATCACAAGTAGGCGGAAAGGCAGGCAGAGAGAGAGGAGGAAGCAGGTTCCCGGCTGAGCAGGGAGCCCGATGTGGGCCTCGATCCCAGGACCCTGAGATCATGACCTGAGCCAAAGGCAGAGGCTTTAACCCACTGAGCCACCCAGGTACCCTATCTGACATGACATTTATTAAATTGACATTGGAATAAAAATACAAATTTGTGGAACTTGTGGATCTTGGTTATTCCTTCATTCAAGAAATATTTTTTGAGTGCTTATATTTACTAGACACTAAAACAGGTGCTAAAAATTTAATCATGGGAAAAGATACAAGATTCCTCATTACACAGAATCTAGTGTCTAGTCTACTTCGTGATATAAATATTAAACTGAGATGTAGATAAGGAACAGTATATTACCTATAATACGGTAAAGTATGAAGAAGGAAACTAATATACAGTAAATTATACACCGACTTACTTAAACCACATAAAAATTTCAGTTTAGTGATCTTATATTAATAAAGACAAGAACAGACAAAACTCTCAAGAGCTTCACCTGTACAGCGAGCTAACATTTTCTAATTGTGAGACATGTCAGGATCCTAGAAAGAAGCAACAGGGATTCCACTGAATACAGCATAAATGAAAGGCAACCCAGAGACAGAGACAGCAGATGAATAATCTGGGCTGTTTGCTGACCTCAGTTAACACCTGAACTAAGCAACGTTCCTCTTGTAAGGCTAAGACTGTCACAGAGTTGTTGAGCTTCTTAACCTTTCACTCCATTAAATTCAGCTATAAATAATAACAGTAAAAAGACTTCATCGAAGTACTTCATTTATTTGGCTTTGCAAGACCCTCCTTAGGTAAGGTATTTCCTATATATAGTAATTCAATCATGAATCATGATTACTTAGGATAGTAACATGGAGTTTCTGCTTCTGCAGCTTTAATAACATTGATTGGGAAGCATTAAAAAGGCATTCCCATACTAAAAGTTTTGCAAACTTTGTTGTACTGTTGGTATTTCTAACACTGCACAAATAATTTCTTCATCAAAGCCACTCAGATTAAAGTAGAAATATCCATGAAATTTCTGAAACAATGTAAATCCTCATAGTTTTCATTAATGAATACAGTTAACAATCTTATATTCAAGGTTTCCCTGTCAAACCACCCTTATTCAAGGTTTCCCTGTCCAGTCACCCTTATTCAAGGTTTTCCTGTCCAGTCACACTTATTTGAGGTTTCCCTGTCCACAATTTTAGTTATCCGAGGCCGAATGGTGTTGAAGCAGATAATCCTCCTTCTGACATATCATCAGGAGGTCAAGGTAGCCTAATGCCATGTCACAATGCCTACATCATTCACCTCACTCCATCTCATCACATTTTATCATTTCACATCATCCCAAAAAGGGTGATTACAGTACAGTAAGATAGTCTGAGAAAGAGCAATACCATATTCACATAACTTTTATTAAAGTATGTAGCTATAATTTTTATTGTTATTGTTGTCAGTTTACTGTGCCTAATTTATAAATTAAACTCTATCATATGTATATATGTATAGAAAAAATATGGTATATACAGACATACTTTGGAGATACTTTGGGTTTGGTTCCAGACCACCACAATAAAGCAACTATCACAATAAAGTGAGACAAATGAATTTGTTGGTATCTCAGGGCACATAAAAGTTATGTTTACACTGCACTGCAGTTCATTAAGTGTGCAACAGGTATGTCTAAAATCAATGTATGTTTTTAATTAAGAATTTATTTATTTTTTTTAATATTTTATTTATTTATTTGACACAGAGAGAGAGAGAGAGATTACAAGTAGGCAGNATTTTTAATTAAGAATTTATTTATTTATTTTTTAATATTTTATTTATTTATTTGACACAGAGAGAGAGAGAGAGAGATTACAAGTAGGCAGAGAGGCAGGCAGAGAGAGAGGAGAGAGAAGGAAGCAGGATCCCTGCCAAGCAGAGAACCCGACGTGGGCCTCGATCCCAGGACCCTGGGATCATGACCTGAGCCGACGGCAGAGGCTTTAACCACTGAGCCACCCAGGCGCCCTTTAATTAAGAATTTAAAAATAGCTAAAAAGTGCTATTGATTATTGGAGATTTCAATCAGTCCTAACCACTAATAAGAGATTGTCACAACAAACATAGCAATAATAAAAAAGCTGTAGATATTGTGAAAACTACCAAAGTGTGACACAGAGATATGAACTGAGCCAATGCTGTTGGAAAATGGTGCCAATAGTCTTGTTCAAGTCAGGGTTGCCATAAACCTTAAATTTGTAAAAAACCTTAAATTTGTAAAAAAACTGCAAAGTGCAATAAAGTGAAGCACACTAAACTGAGGTATGCCTATGTAGGGTTCAATATTCTCTACACCTTCAGGTATCCACGGGGGTCTTGGAATGTATCCCCCACAGATAAGTGGGGACTACTGTACATTTTTAGTGTGGGTCCTGAAAATGTGGTGATACAAACATGCTCCAGTGTCTTTCTCTTTGAAATAAAATTTGAGTTAGCAAACTATATATAGCAATTATTAGAAGCAGATGATATTTTTTGATACATACAGATAGGACCATCACTTAGTTTTCTCTTTTAGTTCTTTCATAATCACTCATGTCGTGTCATTCACTGGCATCATGTCACTCTACCATTGGCAGTGACCCACAACTAACTTTTCCCAAAGAAGCTTAGAAATCTCTATTTTTTTTCCTTAAGGAAAATCAGAGGTCATCTGAGTTTGCTTTAGTAGAAAGGGTTAAAATTCCACCAGCTAAATCTCCTGAGGGATTAAATAATTCAAAACAAATTCAAAATGTTCAGTTTACTGAAGAGTGAAAACAAAACAAAACAAAACAAACAAACAAACAAAACAGAAAAAGCACTTGTCAAGAAAGAACCCCATCCCCATAATTAAAATTCACTTTCTTGTTGAGTGGTGCACTGAATGCCTTACTGTAACCTTGAACTTGCCAAAGCTAAGGAGTAGCTTTCCTAAGAACCCAGACTGTACAAATATAACTTGAAAGCTGGCTAAGACAGAGTGTAAATCTCCACTTCAGCCCACCAAGATGATACCATACCTTCTGCCAAGTCATAGAAACTCAAGCAGACCTAGGAGATGAGTAGAAATATAAACTGAAGCTCCTTCATGCGTAAGCTCTTTGCTTTATGGTTCTTATTCCCACAGATGGATGAAATTTTTACTATTGGGGAAGAACATTCTTTTTTAGAAACATAGTCGTGTAACAAAGTTCAAGTCTCATTTCTCTTTCATTAACTCTTCAGGGTCTCTATTTAATATCCACTGCCCTCTCAAAATGTGAATCTAGCAAATTTGTTCATTTGGGTAGTTTTGGTTCCAAGAACACCAGGGGGCTCTTTGGCCTTGTGTTTACCTTTAAGGTCAAAGCTATGGAAAGCCTGTCACACAGCTTCTTCCTGAACATGTTGCCTCATTTATTTCAAGGGTTCCATATTCCCTGGGAAGTCGTTCTTTCCAAAGTCAATTTTAAGGTTAAGCAAATATTAGTGCATCTAGCAGTATGTCCCATGTGCTTCCTTCTTTGATTTCTTTTACATGCAAAATCCTGAGACAGTGTCATGAGTTCTTTAGAGAAAAGTGGCTCTGCACTTCTAAGCCAATTTTCCTTTTATATATATTTGTCCACATGCCCAGGTGAAGGGATCTTAAAGATGCTTTCAGAAAACTATAATTGATGCGAACATAACCCCAATATCTTGTTGTATTCCTAAAAAATATTAACATAAAGCCTAGAAGCCCTAAATCGCTCATTTTCCTTTACACACACACACACACACACACACACACACACACACACACACACACACACACCACAATGATTGTAATTGTTCATGGAAACAGATTATAGAAAACTTTTTGTCCATCTTTAATTCCATCAGAACCTCTATGATACTTCATTCTTTGACCTTGGGAATGTCTGATGTTTAACCTGTATTCTGAGCAACTAGTCCAGTTCTTTTCAGTTGACAGTGATAGGTAGATTAGCATATTTACAAAAAGGAGTTTTCTTTACTACAGCTAGCTAATGCTTTATTTTAAAGGATTGCTGTAAGATTCTTGCATCTTGAAATTGAAGTATCTGAGAAAAATGAATAACAGTCTGACAGCTTTGTCCATTTAATTATCCAAAATGACAATATCCTGAATGGTATTTAGTGACTCTAAACCATGAAGAATCCCGCTTACCACAATGCATAGTCCACTTCTTAAGGTCAACAGCTTTTACACTAGTAGATTATTTATATCTATCATGTTATATAGATATATAGATAGCTACACATATATGTGAATACAATATATAGCTGTACATATGTATATATAATTATATCCATATCCATGTATCTATGTATTATTAAAGAACATATCTCTTATAACTTTATACTTGAAAAATGTCTGTACCAGTAGCTCTACTCTACTTGCTAGATGGAATGCTGCCCAATGAATCATTTAATGAAGCCAGTTAGATCTTCCAAAAAAATGCTTATACCTTTAAATGAATTGATGCTAAATATTATCTTAAGTATAAAAATATTCTTCATTATATATTTTACCCACACAAGACTGTGTTTAAAGTCATTGTTTTAATATTTAAAATTAGATCGCCTAGGTTCAGGTTCTCATACTTCAATTTATCAACTTTACCTTGGTATTCCTGACCCTCATTTACTAGTGCTGCATTTGAAATGTTGTCACTGTTATCTCTTTTAGAGTAAAAATTTGCCTGCCCTACATGTTTGCTGAAGCCCCCAAATTCGATACTACTTGGGAAAGAAATTAGTAAATTATGATGCTCAAAATAAACTTAATTTAATTTGTCATGCACATATCTAGAAAACATATTTATCTTTACTTCCATTTTTCCAATATTCCTTGAATCATTTTTCCACAGTAGCTATTTGTAAAGCATTGAAATATTTGTAAAGCAGCACTTTTATTCATATTTTTATAGCCAAAATGTTAGTTCAAGCATATTTCACACAAAGAAACAAAATTCAGTTCTTAATACCTTAAATAAATTGTACGTGTTTTAGAGATCTTGAAGGGAAATGAAACAAAAGTGATAGAAAGAGCTTATCAATCCATTGACAAGTAAATCATTTTTACTGAACCCTGTGGGAGAGACTACTTTAGGGTCCTCATGAGCTTTTCCACTGAACAGGGCGTTATGTTGCTTGGATAAAGCCTCTCTTCTGACAATTTATCCCAATTTCCCTGAAAGTCTCATTTTCCCTAAAACTTACTTTCCCCAAAAAGTCTGCCTCAAAAGGGCAGAAGACAGTCAGTCATGGGCAGTCTAGAAGGTGGACTTGTTTACATAATTTATTAGTACAGGAGTTTGGGGTATAAAATCAAGCTAGACTTTTGTTATGCTACATGAGATAATGTGAATAAAACTCCTCTGCTACTGGTAGCAGTAAACTAGGAGTTATCTTTCTTTATATTTCACTCCAATATTTCTCAGGCCAGTCCATGTTTTCACCATTTCCTCTTTCAGCAGGTACTGCTATATTATGCCTGAGCATAAAAATGAGAATCAAACTGATTAATTTGTTTACCTTTCCTCAAGTTTTCTCCCAAGTCAATGATTCAATTTAGTTCCACAACATGCAATCAATCATGTCTGTCTTTGGTTTTATTTCTTTCTGTTGCATTACAATGTTTAAAATGTTAAGATTCTTACATGAGTGTGGTATTGAGATTTTATGAAACTTAAGTGAGGAAATTCAAATTTATGATTCCTTCTGTAAGCACAAACTGACTCTATTTGGACAATTCATATGTACCAGAATGGTTTCCGTATAAAGAGGCTTCAGAGACTCACTTTTTTATACTTTGGAAAATACCAGAAAAACACTTGTGCTGAAATGATAGGCACAATTTTTGTTTGTTTTAATCATCATCATCATCAACAAAATATTAACTCTCTAAACTATTTGGAATGTGATCCATTTCAGATTCAAGGTCAAGGTCTATTATGATGAAAAAAACTATTTATTGGTATTAGGTCATTTCATCTGGGGTGGTGATTAGTATGCTAACCCAGATCTGTCATTGCCTGAACAAATTTCAAAAACAGAGAGCATGAGGGCCTTGCTTATGAAGAATCGTTAACTTGTGTTCCGGTCATGGATTTATAGCTGCACAAAGTGTTTGCCCCTTAACAATTTTTGATGAGATATACAGAATAAATGATTTCTCAGATTCCTTCCTCCTCCTCAAATCAGTTGATTATTTTGCAGGTTTGTATTCTTATGAGAGTCTCTTTCAACACTTCCTATTTTCAATGTTGCTTCTTACACATGATGTTAACTTGCCATGCTATATGCCAGGTCTTCCAGGCTGGCAGCAGTGAATGACTAGTGTTCTGATTAGACTCACCTTCGTGTCTCTGTCACTATGAACAGTGACCTTATCACTCAGAGTAAGCAGGCTGTCACGAAATTGTGAAGGATTTCCCAAGGCTTCTGAGAATATCCTTCCCCCTTTCTTTTCTAATGCTCACACTCCCGTCTCTGTTTAGCATTCTGCTCTATCAGAACACATTTTCATGAAAAGATCTGGTTGTCTCATCACAGTGTGATTTATAAGCCTTGGTATGTTGTCATTCCCAGGTGCATTTGAATTTTAACCCCAGACTAGGAGCTTTAAATCAAAGGAATGACTCTGTAATTAACTTTAATAATTTATGGTCTCTGTGAGCAGGTGAGAGACGAATATAAGAAGTTCAGGGGTTTCTTTTTACCCCTGAAACCATATATTAATAAATGCTTACTTCAACTCTGTGATAATTACCATTTATGTACCAAATCATTCACATATTTTCTATATCTGTTATGAATATATAGAAATCTTTGCCTAGGGTTTCATAAGAGATGATCATACTTTCAAATACTGGTCAAGTCAAAGTGAAGGGAAGAGTTAGCTCCCAAATTTGAATATGTGCTTAATGCCTTGGAGGTTTAAAGTTCACATACCTTACCCCCCAAAAAAACAAACAAACAACAACAAAAACCCTAGATGTCTATGTCTTATTTGCCAATTTCCCTAATAATAAATAGAAAGACGTAATGTTAAAGGTGATTATCTTGATATCGATTCCCAGGGAAGCCCCCTGATGAATCTGTTTGCTGCTTGAATGACTAAGTAGAATAACACGGAAGGGGATCTCTTTAAATTGGATGTTAGGAGAGTTACAGAGTCTAGATAATAATTCATTGGTCTCCCAATGTGTCAGTTTCTGAGATACCTGAATAAAGAGATCATGGGGACTTCACCACAAAGTGAAGACTGTCATGACCCTGTTTATAAATCTTTTGAGACTGATGGTTCTTCTATGGATTGGACATCCTAGAGCTGTAAGAAGTAACAGTGCTGTCTGAGGGGAAAAAAAAAAGAATAAGAAAAAAATGAAACAGGATCTCACATCTTAGGAAGGGCCGTGGAGATCTGATGGAAGCCCATTCTTGCCATTCCAAAAGTACAAGTGGGATCTAATTTCTATAGAAGAAACTGAATTGTCTAATTAGGAAAAGTCTAGTATTCTCTGTATAGGGATGTTGTCTAGTTCAGGGACTTTTGAATCAATATCACCTTATTCCCAAATAAGCTTTGTTAAAATCTGTCATCACCATATTTACAGGCTCTGTCTGTGACCATGAGTTAGTAATGTTACAGCCTAGAAACTTAACTTTCTCTACTACAAATTCATGATAATTGTGATTTTACCCACCTTATAGGATGGTTGTGAAAATTAAGTGAGGTAATATTTGGAAACTTTCTGACACAGTTTAAATGTTCAACATAATTATTGTTGTTGTTCTTGTTTTATAATTCTTATCTGCAAAGCTAATAAATTGGCAAAGCATCATTTATCAACTATTTTAAAGGAGAAAGATGAAAAAAAAGTAAAACATTTTTCCTGTTATCACAATGGTAAACATAAAGCTGTGTCATTAGTTCAAGTTGAAGCTAAGACTGCTCCAAATTTCTACAATGTTGAAACCATACTTGACTTTGGCATCAGGCAATGTCATTTAATATGTTCATATGGTCCTGCATGCCGTTAAGCATGCACTGTGTATTATTTTATGATATTTGAGTTGGACTCACACTTTCTGGGTGCACGTATTTGTGTTGTTTTTTTTTTTTTTCAGATTCTGTGAAAAGCTGGAGGAACCTGTTTCCAATTTCATGACTGTTCATCACTAATCCAAAACGACTGCAGCATTACCTTACAGACTTACAGACAGGAAGCTCTAAGAATTGGATCCATCTTATATTTGCCCAGAAGCTCTGCTAAACCAGTTTTATACTTACATTGATGAAGGTGACAGTCTGGTGGAAAAGTGGACAAAGTATTACACTGAGCTACAGAATGGAAAAAAAATGTTTATTTAATGTGAAGAAAGATAAAGGAACATGATGTTGGTGCTTTCATTAATTGTTTGATTGCTTGAGCACTTAATGTCTCTTTAAGTTTCTAATATTCTCTTCACAATCATCCCCAGCTATAATTTTCATTCATGAACAGATTTAATACAAAGAAAGCCAAATCATGGTTTTCACTTGGGATAGTTCTCTTAATCAGACATAAAGTGCACTTTCCTTAGAAAATCTTCAAACAAGTTTGAAAATATTGCAGGTGTGAAGTAATTAAGGTATTTGGAGTTTCTCAAGCAATTTGTGTGAATAAAATCACAAATGCCATCATGTTAATCCTCAAAAGCAGCTTGTGGCATCCTGAAAGATTCCTCCTTAAAAACGAATGTGGATGATCTATGATGGAAACCTTATTTCAATATTTTCATTCACCTGGCCATTCACAAAGGTATCTGACATACAGACATGTAAATGATCCTTTATTGAAAGCAATTCGTTTAAAAATTTTAGCTTAATTGCTCCACGTTAAATTTATTCTCCATTAATGTTCTTTTATAAGCAATTTTATCTTTAAGTTCTCAAGGTCTATGGTTAGATACCTTTAATAGTTTAGCTTCCTAAATGTAAGAAAAGTTTTTGTATGAAGATATTCATAGTAGGTTTATGTGAATTGGCTAATAAAAAAAATCAAATAAAAGTTTGGTAAATAATTGAAAAAGGCTATAGCACATACATTCATTGGCATACCATGTACCTGATAAAATGTTTATACAAATTAATTAGAAAGGAAAATGCTTACCCTATAAGGACAATTGAAAACACAATTTACAAAGTACACTCTATATTATGATAAATTTTTGAATTAAAAAATTTAGAAGTGATGAATTCAAATGCTATTTTTGTGGTCCAACTAAAAGACTGGCAAAATGATTCCTCTTCTTAAAATGCTTCAATGACCTTCTATTTCTTCTGAAACAAACTTTCTATCACTAACTATTCTTGCCTCATTCTCTTTCTTTCCAAGATTCCTTCTTGCTTTAAGAAATCTAGTTCAATAAAAAAAAAGAATTCTAATCCAATGTTCCCTCTACATGGAATGCTTTTTCCACTCTAGCTGACCCTGACTTCCTTGGGCAGTTAACTTGTAATAACTCTCAAATATTAGTTAATCTTTTATTCCTCTGGAAGTCTTTTCTAATTCAACTCAGGAGATAAGGTTTCCCTGGAATAAATAGTCTCATGCCCCCTTGAAATTCACGTTCATATCCCTTTTGACAATTTTAACTAATATCTGGGTATTTGTTTAATGTCTCTCTGTCACAGAACACATATCCTATTAGATCAGAGACCAACTGCTACCACTTAGCAAAGTATCTGACACAAAACTGGTACTCAATATTTTGTTTGAATACAAATTGTGCTTCTGGTAATGGTGGAGAAGCCTCCTAATGGAACCCCCCCCCATAGAAAACAATGATAAATACGGAACAAACTATACATTTATGCCTGTGCACACAAACCCGCATGTGTGCATACGCGCGCACGCACACACACACACACCTGGAGGCAAATGAGAAGAGAGAAGTAACTGGTGAGTAGTGAACACGTTGGCAGAAGAGAACAGCACTCATCAGGTTTCCCATGTTTACAGCTTTTCTCTTGAGGGAAGTTTCAATCACCACTGTGAAGACCAAATCTTTGCTAATGGCCTGATCTCTCTTACTAGCTTGAAGAATCAGAGGAAATATATCTGGGCTCCCACAGAAGCTTCAAGGTAAAGGGGAAGATCCCAGGAGAGAGCAACAGAGGCTGAGCCCACATTTGTGGCTGGTCCCTGAACCCAGAGTGCCTGAGACAGACTCGAAGCAACCCAGCTAAGGTGGAAGGAGGGAACATATATTCTAGCTGCTGCCTGCTGCGGGAGAGCACAATTTGGAATTTATGTTTAGCCAAGTCTAACTGCCTGCTAAAACAAAAATCAACACTGTTTTGGCCTTGGATTTATATTCACTACAAAAATGTCTCTGAAGAAGCAGCATTTACGTTGATACATGGGGTTTTGTGGGGGTTAGGAGGAGAGTAAAATAAGAATGTTTCTTTCAGATAGAAGAAAAGCATATGTGAATGTCCAATACTGGGAAAGATGGGCATATTTTGAGACACAATAAACACCAATATAGCTGAGGCATAATAAGGAGAGGGAGGGAGAAAGTGATAGGGTTCTAGTGTTAAGCAGGGGCCTTGTTTGTCATGTTACTTATTTTTACTTTATTCTAAGCACTTCCAAACATATCAAAGGGTTTTAAGCAGTATAATGGCATGATAAGATTTTCTTTTTTAAAAGTTATTCTGACTACAATATGGATAAAGCCTTGTAGAGGGTAAAGGTGGATAAAGAAAAACCAGATTCTATAAGTGGATGTGAGGTGGGAGTTAATAAGGTAGAGTAGAATATAAAGATTGACACCCAGGTTTCTGGTCTTAACAGTAGTAGTGCTGGTTATCAAGACACAGGAAACTGGAGGTAAGGAAAACTTAGGGAAAAGATTAACAATTGAATATCCAATATGTTGATGATGTCACCTGAATATATTGGCTTGGAAGTAATAGGAGATTATGGGTTAGCAATATGAATTCAGAAGCTATTGATATAGCTTTGGTATTTGAAGCCATAGAAGTGGAAGAGAGTATAATTGGAAAGGGGAAAGTGAGGCATGATGTGGACCCAAGAACAATCTCTGAGTAACTTCAAATGGAAAGGAAAAATTAGGAACTACCAGGGAGGAAAGAAGACAGCTAACAGAGTTCCACCAAAGCTAGGGCAAGAAGGAGTTTCACAAAGGAGGGAGGAGTGATGGCAGAGTATATGGCTGAAACTCACCTTCCCACAGATGGCAATTATAAATTAACAACATCTTTTTGTAAATTTGAAGGCACTGGAGAGCAGCCAAATATAGGCATTCATTGAAAGAGTCTATCCACTAAGGGCAAGGACTGAACCAGTTGAAGGTTGGTGAGGGGCCAAAGGATGTCTACATACTGTGTTCACTGTTAGATAGTCTAACTTTTCCAGTAATGTGTATATTTGTGTTTACATACTTTTAAAAGATGGGCTTATGTCACCATGTTTAAAAGCTGATTGAATCAATACCTAGAGCATTAAGAGTTGAAGATGTAGGAGAAACAGTGAATAATGGACAACAGAGTAGTAACGATGCTAGCCAATTGGACTTTATCATCCAATGATTATACAGTACTTACTACCCGACCACATTCCTATTTACATTAAATTTCCAAAATCTAGATGCCAGTATGTCAGCCTAGTATCCAAAAGGAGCTCATAAAATCAGATTAAAAACAATAATACTGGCAAGAAAACAGGACAGCTTGATGAAGTGTACAATGCAAATGACAAAATTTCAGAGATTTTTCACAATTCTTCCACAATGAACATTTATGGAAGATCATAATGAGAAAAAGCTCAGACTCCAGAGCCAGAGACTAACATTCCTAGCCCTTAGGAATGTCATTTGGGCAAATTACTTCATCTCTCTAAGCTTCAATTTATCTCTAAAATTGTACTACGGGTGCCTGGGTGGCTCAGTCAGTTAGGTGTCTGCCTTTGGCTCAGGTCATGATCCCAGGGTCCTGGAATGGAGCCCTGCATTGGGTTCCCTGCTCATCGGAGAGTCTGCTTCTCCATTGCCTCCTCCCCCCACTAATGTTTTCCTTCTCTCTCTCTCTCTCTCTCTCTCTCTACCCCACCACCCTGAAATAAATAAAATCTTAAAAAAAAATAAAATAAATTGTAATAATACTAGTGCATACCCACCTACCAAAGTTTTTCAATCTGAAATAATCTATCTCAGTTCCTGACCACAGTGCTTAATAAATATTTCAATGATGGCAAAAGTGATTGATAATGACAGCTCTGAAATAAAACACAGCAAACAGAAGGAATATATTTCAAAATGCATATATACACACACGTACATACATATTCAGACACAGAAGACTGGGAGTAGCAAGGAAGTGGTAAGTAACACTAAAATAATCTGTTAAGAAGCAAGAATTTCCCTCTTGGGTTTGAAAAACATAGATGACAATGTCTAGTAAATAAAAGTATTTTATGATTTTTTTTTAAGATTTTATTTATTTATTTGACAGAGAGAGAATACAGTGAGAAAGGGAACACCAGCAGGGGGAGTGGGAGAGGAAGAAGCAGGCTTTCCTGCAGAGCAGGGAGCCTGATGCAGGGCTCCATCCCAGAATGCTGGGATCATGAACTGAGCCGAAGGCAGACGCTTAACGACTGAGCCACCCAGGCGCCCCAAAAGCATGTTATGATTTAAATGACCTTTCATTTGAACTTCATGTTCATAATTAGAAGTTCAAACTCTAGAGACAATTTTTGTGGCTTTAATTCTCAGCTTTATCATTTACTTGTTATAAAACAGGATATGTATGTAATTCTTTGCGCTTTGGTTTTCTCATCTGTGAAATGGGGATAATAATAGTACCTATGTTGTGAGAATTAAACAGATAAATAGTAAAGTGGCACAGACTAGCTAATTGTGCCACTCTTAGCTTCCTAGGCTCTAAAGATTTTATCTCCCAGCTTTCTTTTCATTTAGGTTAGGGTAACAGCACTGTGTTCCTGTCAGAGTATTGTGATTCAAAGTGATGTATGCCCCTTCCAGGTCTTGCCATAAAACGCTTGGCATGGTCTTTGTTCTCTTACGTTGCTTGTTGGCCATTTCAAGCAGAATTGGAAAGAGCCGGCATCTTTGATCACAATGTGGAAGGCTGCCTCCTGAAACCCAATTAAATTGTGACATGAATGATAAATACACCTTTATTGTCTTAAGCTACTGACACTTGGCAGTTGCTTTTTACAGCATTAGCAATAATTTCCCTAAGGAATACCACAGTGCTTAGAACAGTAGCTAGTTAGTACATAGTAAGTACATAGTAAGTGTTCAATAACTGCTAGCATTTAAAATATTGCTGGACTTCCAAGAAGCCAAATGTCAGAGAATATATTGCCTAGATATCCACGATATGCTCTAGATATCCACGATAAGACGTCCTCATTCTGAAAACAAAATTTGACCTTGAAACGAAGCATGGAAAATACATTCTGTGTTACCTCTCATATCAGCAGCAAACTGTATTTATTAAAACAAGGTCCAATGACATTTAGAAAGGTAAGCTTACACGTTAGTATTGTTAAATCATTTTATTGCTTCTAGCCTTCTGATACTATGTGGTGTGCCATATCACTTTACTGTGTGGATTATCTTAAATTTAGTAGCACTCCAGACTCCACGTCTCTTCTAGACATTCTTACCAATTCACTCACTTCTTTTCTCTTTCTCCAGTAGAAGGAATACGGTTTGCATATATTATTAGAAGCACTGAAAATGTATTAAATGCATGTATGGATGAAATATATATATGAAAATATATCAAAACAATGAAAATGTGCTTGTTCGTGTCGTAGTCAAAGAATACATATCATGGTAGAACACCAGATATTTAAAATAAAAAATCCTCACTTGATATCATCCAACATCTTCCAAAGCACCATATACATTTTAAATAAACTGCTTGAACAGAAGCTCTGAACTAGAATGGGGCTACACAAATATATTTTTTCCATATGGGAAGAAATTATGCACATTACAGCCATTTTATTGTTCATTGCAGAGGGTTATGTGAAGCAGACTGCACTGAATTCTTCTTTCCTTTAGAAACTAAATCTGAAGTTTTGTTTTTTATTGTGTTTCTGCAGAAACTGCATATATATTTAACACATTCACTGAATCCTGTTACAGGTATTTTTTAGCCAGAACCAATAATTGTGGACCTCTCTTAATCGCCCTCTAACTACTTGGTGTGTGTTAACATGAGACTCATGGAAACCTTGAAGGAAATTGCCCCACTTCCCCAAGCACTGCTACCCATGACCTTGATATTCAGATGTCCATGTTTCTATATTCTTTCCCAAAGTAAGGGTGCATGAGAAAGCTTCTAGTCCTTGTGTGTTTTTATTATTTTGCATGAAAGCCTCCAAACCAGTAACAGAATGTTATAGTGATGTTCAGGTAATTACTAACTTCCACATTAAAAGGGACCCCTCCTAGTGTTATAAGTATTTCCATTCCATTTTCGGTCTTTTTTCCCCAGCTGAACACATTGGAACTATTCTAAGAACACAGGAAAAATAATCCTGGGTAATTCTACTTTAAAATCTCTGAGTAATGCAATATTTAATGACATCCCTTTACCTCAATATGTTTTTTCCAATTCTAAAACAAAGGTTAACAACAATTGAAAAACCAAACCTCAGGAACAGAACTGAATTTCCTTTACTTTTTTATCAAATATATATCTGTGCCCTGCAAAAAATTCCAAGTATCATTCATTTAATTTACTCCATTATTGAGTATGAATATACCTCACACTTGGGCATTGTGTGAGGTACAAAAAATGCAAACATGGAAGACAGAACCCTGTTCTTCGTGGAGCTCACAACTGAACTAGGAGAAAACAGGTAAGGAAATCAGTGATCATTATAATGATTAATAAGTGATAAATAAGTGATAAATTGTTTTGATGAGAATCATAATAAACACATGCACATCTATATATATTTTCCCATTTGGTAAGAGGAAACAGTGAATCGGATAACAGTGATTCTTGAGAACTTGTGCTTAAACTCAGAGAATAGAAAGGCATTACAGCTAGAAATAGAACAGTATGTGCGAATGCACAGCAACAGGAATGAGACAAATACTCAGAATCTTGAAGTCAGGACAGTTGGGTTAGAGTAAACAATAAGTATATACAATGGGACATAGGAAGGGGAATCTTATATGACATATAAGCATTCAAATTTAAATAAGAGATTTTCCTGAATGATGCACATGCATCCTGCTTTTATATGAAACAAAACAAAATTACACCATATTTTTCTAGGTGGAGTCTACTCTAGAAAGACAAGAGCACAACAGAAACAGCAATTCTATTTGTTGGAATGAACCAAGGAGGAAATTTTGAACCAGGCATAAAGGGAAGAGCATCCATTCCTGAGAATAATGAAAGAGGAAAACCAGTATCTTTGAAATGTTTTTGTATTCCTTTATTTCTTTGATTATGAGATCATGAAGAGATCATTCGTGTACACTGCCTTGAATGCATTATAAATAGGTCAGAGTTATGGCTTATTTTCATGTGTAACTTCTATTCCTTAGATTACCACTGATGGGCTCTACGTGCTTGACACTGCAAAAGACCTGAAGCTTTTCTGGTCCCTGCCCAAACCCTCCTTTGAAGTCCAAGACATTCAAAGAAATACGGCCATTGGAACCTCCTCCCACATACTCCCTTTATTAACTTTAGTCTTTGTAAAACAAAACAGCCTGGGGTAAAAGTGCTTTTCTCAAATTAATTTTACTACTATTTCTAGAGGCTTATATTAGTTTGGGTTTACTTTAGAGTAGGAAAGAATGAAACAAAAATGTATTATGCTCATAATTAAATGTGGTCTCTGGGAAAGACACTGAAGAGTTCTTTCACATGTTGGCTTAGTAAACCTTCCTTAACTGAGTTCACTTCCAGTCACTTGGCAACTTCCTCCAAACAGCCAAGTCAAAAATCATGATGCTTAGTTGCTGTGACAGTTCCTGAACCAGGACGGTAAGCAGTACAGCTGCAGAAACCACAAACTATGCTGATAAAAGGAGTGATTTGCTCAGTCATCGTTCAGAAGATAAATCTGGAACAGAAGAAGTAATACTCCATAAATATTATTTCTTTTATCCCATTATATAGGGTGTCAGTCCTTTGAGAATTTTAGAGTTTTACCAAAGATGACTTGTGAAATAGGTATTGTCGTATCAGTTTTAAGAAGGGGCAGAGCAGGCTTCTCAAATATGTATAGAATTATAGTGCTGAAAGGGATGTGAAGTGTATCATGTATCATGTTCAACTTTCTCTTCTACACATGAGAAAACTGGTTGTAGGAGTTGAAATGACTTGCTCCAAGTCACAGAGCAAACAGGCAGACAGTCTTAGAACTTAGGTGTCCAGCCTCCTAGTTCAATCGCTTTAATTCTACCCTGTAGCTGCAATGTGTCACTAAGTATTAGAATATACAAATTAACCATACACACACACATACACACATACACAAACACACATCTACACCCTAGCCAATCTGAACTACTTCTCATACATAAATGCACCTACCTAAAATATAGAAACAGTTCTTTTAGGCATATGTTTGCTGCCAGATAGATAGTTCCCAAAGTACAATATTTTGCACTGTTACGGAAATAATTATACCTTCAGATGGCCTCACCTCCTAGAATATAAGAGCATTAACTCTAAAACTGTTGAACAATGGGTATTTCTTTTGGTGACACAAAAGCATTCTAAAATTTAGATTCTAGCATCAGAACATGGGATTGGAAAAATATGTTAGATTTCATGGAACTAATTCATTTCATGTTCGAAAAAACCTGAGGCCTTTGAATCATACACTTATTAGCTAAATTGTGCTTGACAAGTAATCCTTACTCATGTAATGTAGATCTCTTGGACCTTAATTCAATGTAAATGCTTCCATGAAGTGATAAGTTGTTTCCCATCCCCCCACTGCCATAGAGAAAACCTAGGAATGAAAATGAATATAACTATTCAAGTAGAATTTGGTCAAATCTAAATCAATTATTAACTGAAAAAAATTAAATAATTTCAGACATTTGACCCTTAAAGCGTATTATACCATGACTTCTCTGCACATATCATTACATTTTCTAGAGTCAGCGTATTTTTTTTCTGACAATCAGCAGCATTTCTAGTTTCCATGAAGCATGACATTTTAAGAATATCAAAAACATACAACACATGTACATATACACGAATTTAAGTGACTGAAATTAAACACACACGCACACACACACACACACACACACACACACACACACACTGCAATTTCAAGAATGGAATTTGATTCTCTCCTAACTTGATTGGTAAATTAATCTCCCTGAATAATAATAAGAAGACAACCAAAAAGTAACCCTAGAGTAGGACAGGTGAACTTACATTAACTTTCCTAAAATGTATTTAAAGAAACAAGAACCATTTATAGTATCCATGACTTAAAATGTTCCTCAAAAAAAAAAAATCACATGAGCAAATGTGCCTCATAATATGTCAACTGTTTTGGAAATCCACAATGAATTCGAATATCTGAGAATTCCTGCATTGATAATAATGATGAGTAAAAATCCTATTGATTTCAAGTTTCCTTGAACTTATTTTATCACAGAATGTTCTTCATTTTATCTTCATTAAACCTTGAATGAAACATCAATTGTGTTACAGAAATTGTGATTGATAGAGTACATGGGCAATGCTACTCAATGAAAATGTAATACACTTCAGATTATACAACTGTCAAAAACTATATGACAACTTAATTTTGTAAAGAGTATTTCTCAAGCGTCTTTAACTTTTTCCTAAATCTTATAATAAGACATACAGATAATTTTCAACTCTAATTAACCAAATGTCTGACAGGTGGAATTCCTAAGACATATACAATATAAAAAAAGTCCCTCAAGTTAAATATTCAGGAAAAGTAAATGATTAAATGAAGGCATGCATTTATTAATATTTGAATTCAGTTTGAATATTGAGCTATGGCTTGGGTAATCATAAATCATGGTTTGACAAAAGTTATTAATGACATTTGGAGTGACACATGACAAAATATTATACTTCAGGGAAAACTCCAAATATAGAATTGATTTGAATTTTAACTAGATATACAGATTCAGACCCAAGGAAAAGAATTTCTTAATGAATCAATTTTATCATTTTATAAACTATACCAAATTCTAAAAGAATTACAAAGAGATCACTACAAAGAGTTAAATTTTCAAACATGCCATGTACACATCTAGATCATAAATGCCTAAATATTACAAAATATATAAATATATATCTGCAGTAAAGTATGAGTACCCCAATTCTTCCATGGTGAAACCAGTAGAGTGAATAGTGGAAAACAATCATAAAAATCGTAATTCTATAGCTTCTCTAAAAACAAGTATTTTTTTGGAGCACCTGGCTGGCTCACTCGGGTAAATGTCTGCCTTCGGCTCAGGTCATGATCCTGGAGTCCCGGGACTGAACCCGGTATCAGAGATCCCTGCTCAGCGGGGAGTCTGCTTGTCCCTGTCTCTGTGCTCCTCTCCCTGCTTGTGCACACACTCTCTCTCTCTCAAATAAATATTTTTTAAAAACACAAAAAAACCACATTTTTTTTAAAATTATGTACTCACCTAAAGTAGACAATCCCTTAAGTAAGATTGTTTATTCAGGCCCTACTATATTTTGGACATTAGAGAAGGAAAGACAAAGATGAAAAAGGATTTGACACAATACTCTAATTGGCAAGCTAAAAAACGTGAATAAATACACTGTAAAGTGAAATGTAACTGAGTCATTCAAAACAATGGTATGGGTGCACAGAGATAGAAGTCACACATGGTATAATATGCTTTAAGAGTCAGCCTAGACAAGGGAGGCAAAGAAAGTGTATAGCCACTGATTTTGAAATGGGTGTTGAAAGGTGAAGTTCCAAATATATAGGAACTTCCAAGTAGAGAGGTATTAGAAACAATTAGATGTTTAGAGAGTATCATACCAGTAAAGAGAGAAGATTATAGGAAATTCAGCTAACAGAAAGTGTCTGTGTGTGGCTGCAGTAGGTGGACTACCAGGGAATAAGGGTGAAAATACAGGGTAGACCAGATAAGAAAGAATGCTACACTAAGGAGCTCTCTATTGAGAAACTAAGGACACATCATTTATAACCAGTCAACTGACCTTCCCTTAAAACTGACCTTCCCTTAACATTCCTTGACTGTTTCAAGAGATCTGTGAAGTCCAGAGTTAGGTTGATATTACTTTCCCAAGTATCTCCTCCATTCTTCTTTCCCTCCTGGCATTATCCAAAATCTATTATAGATGGATGGGATAGGTATCACATCATTTCTGTGTGCTTTTCAGTCATGAGAAATGTCTTTTTATATCACCGTAAAAATGTACTGGACTTCTGCCTTCTCTAAAACATCAGAAAATAAGGTATTTTTTTTTAAAGAAGCATAGCTGTCATCTAAGTTTAGTAGTTCAATGTTAATAGTTAAAACTTGTTTAAAAAAAGACAATTCTTTCAAGAGAAGTAAAATGCTCTAAAGCTATTTTATTTAGATTTTAGAATTTAATTCTTGAGTTTTAGGAATGGAAATAAGAATCCTGGAAAAGTTACAGAAGTCTTTAATTCATCCTGAAAGTTTCTTACTTAGCTGCAATTATATAGAATGTTGGATTTTTACATTTTAATTATCCCCAGATCCTGATCAATTCATCCCTGCTACTTTAAATTTTTTCAAATCTTTTGGGGAAAAATCCAGCTAGAGTCTTGTAAAATGTCTTTACATGTATTGCATTACTCTTTCACAGCTTTATATTAAGTTCTTTTTCCTTTATGTCTGAGAAGGGAGACTGAATTCTGAGAAACACGGGGGCAACTATATGAATCTGGCATGATATTAATAAGAGTACCGAGCCAGTCCCAATTCTGTACGTGGCAATATCTCTTTGGCTCCATGGCATATGGCCTACGTCTTTGCTCTCAGAATCCTTTCCAATATGTCAATAATTCA
This sequence comes from Ailurus styani, assembly GCA_002007465.1. Taxonomy (NCBI): domain Eukaryota; kingdom Metazoa; phylum Chordata; class Mammalia; order Carnivora; family Ailuridae; genus Ailurus; species Ailurus styani. Next base: position 2,166,376 of record LNAC01000295.1, on the reverse strand, counting down.
GGCATTCATATGTGTACTTATTTTAATAAAATGGCTAATTAAAGATAAAAAAAATAACAGCTTTTTTATGAGAGATCTTTTAAAGTACCCTAATTGTGGCATGCAAGTATTGATAGCGACATGTAGATTTTGTTTCATATAGTATCTGGTCTTATAATACCATGAAGTTCAAACATTGTTTATCATTACAAATATAGGGTACAATTACATAATGGGCTTTGCTTATTTTGAATTAACTAGAATTTTACAATGAATACTATAAAGAGGAACCAAAAATTCAAAGCAAACAAAACACAAAGGTTTTGTATTTCTGCATTTAGTCATTCACAATTATAGATGACTTGTGACTTATGAGATATCTTAGAACACAAAATTTTCTAAGAAAAATTATTTCCTTAGCCACCCTTGTCACATGTGTAATTTTTTATTATTTCTCAGATTATTATTCCTTTTCTATTACTATGATGAAAACTTAGGGTAATCTTCTGTGACAAAGCTTCAAATATTAAAATATATTTATTCAATTTTTATAACTAATTACCATGTTGCCCCATTAGAGATGAAGTGAGACCTCAACTTTACATATACTCATACATGTATTTATATAGCATATATATCACATACAAATAAACATATATATCATATATACATATACACTTTATACATATATATATATGAGAACCACTGTTTATAGATATCACACAAGAGATTTACAATACTTGTAAATTTTAGGTTCGTTTTTCTGAGACTCTACTTTTTTGTTTTACAAAATTTATTCACCTCCTGTCACTGAGGGTTGTTAGTATCCAGGGTAATATTCATGGAAATAGAAATGGGAATGGGCTAAGGAATGGATGGGGCTGCTGCCTTCCCTTAATTCTCAGAATTACCACAGTAGTTAGGAATCTTTCTGTAAATATGAAGGAGCTTCATCTAAAGCCCATAGATCTATATCAGAGTGTTGCTTTTACCACTGATGAATTGTGAAACTCTGAAGAAATCACTTAGCGTCCTTGATCTTTATCTATGATTGTGGGAAATAAAGCATTTATGTAAAAGCATATTTTAAATTGAGCCTCCTAATCACATGTTAGATTGGTTTGATTACTGAAGCTTGGTTCTATTTTCTGAGATGATAATTTCAGAGACAGCAACTATCTTATCTTACAAATCTTTCTTAGTGAATCACCAAAAGCCAGAAATTCACTAAGAGCTCATGCTCTATCAGCCATAAAATTTTTCAGGTTATGAATTATATTTGAATATACAGCTGAAGTCAAGTATAATAGATGGTGTTCAGTTTTCTGCTACTTGGGAGGCAATGTAATTGTGATTCAAGTGTTCTGGATGGCCTTGTCTTACTCTATAGACTGTTCTGTTAAAGTATCTGGGAAGTCCAGTTGACAGACATTTATTGAGTATTTAACATAAACAGAACACTGGCCTGAAGACTGAAATTTGTACAAGCTGTACTATCATTCGCTTGAGGAATTTACAATATTTTATTAGAAGAATCCATACAAAGCTAGAAAAGGTAGCCTCCCATGCATTCATTCAGTGAACTATTTGTTCAGCAAACATTTCTTAAAAATATTTCATACATCAGCACTTAGAAAATAAAAATGAGAAAGATATGTCCTTTCCTTGTGAACTTGCAGTGGCATGGGTAAACCAGCAGATAATGTAACAAATGCAAGATAGCAAGAATAAGCATTTTTAAGGAAATAATCATTTAGGTAAAAAATTGGAACTACAAGGTCTCTTTCAATTCCAAGGTATTTTAATATTCTTATTTTAATAACAGTTTTACACTTCTTCAAATTTATTCATCTGAATTCCAAATGAAGTTTGTGGTAAGCTGCTATACTCCTTCATACCATGCCCAGACACAGAAAAAGTAACAACAACAAAAAAGACATTACTTTTAATTACTCTATGTTTCTTATTCCATCAAGTTATTAATTTCTCTTTCTAATTTTAAAATTATATTTTTTCTTATTACAAAACTAATAAATACACATTATAAGTACACTGAATAATGAAAAGACATATAAAACCAAAAATAGCTGTCATCCATCTATCCAGTATCTAGAAATAACCACTGTACATATTTTGATATATATCCTTTCAGAGACTTCTGGAAAGAAGGCAGAATAGGAGAATCCTAAATTCACCTCATCCCACAGACACACAGAGATAGCAGTCAACCCAGAAAATGACCCAAACACGGACAGAACGGACTTTCCAATGTTAATCCTAGAGAGGAGGCTGCATCGAAAAGGGTAGAAGGGGTGAAGATGCAGAAGGGGTGGAGATGCAGAAACTCCTGGAGAAACAAACCACAGATGGAAAGGATACCACAAATACAGGGAAGAGACAGAAGCAAACCCTATACTAGGCAACTCAGGCAGGGACCTGGACTTGGAAGATAAGTCCCCAGAATATGGGGCTTGGAATACTAGTGGGGCTTAAATCTGGGTACTTTAAAAATTAGCAGACTTAGTTCTGGGAGTGTTGGAGGGCAAAAGGAAACAGTCCTTGCCCTCACAGAGACAGCATAACAAACAACTCCACAGAGATACAGTATAGAAGAATCAGTTTGAAAAGCACCTGGAATATATGTGAAGGTGATTTATTTATTAATTGAAGAACTTGTGCAGAGGGGCAAGGATCTTTAGGAGACTTCTCCAAGAACAAAGAGCTTATAGATGCCATTTCTCTCCCTTTCATCCTGCCAGCCTACATAGCTTGACATTTGCAGGAACCCACAAAAACACTCTTCACCTACCTTGCTAACATCACACACCCTATGTGTTCTCCTACAGATATGTTCCACTGAAACTGTCACACTCATTAGGAGTCCCTCTAAAGTAGCTCTTGCCATGTCTTATCTTTCATGCAGCCCCAGTGAGGACTAGCACTACTCCAAAGTGATTTCTTCCTGGGAAAGGGGAAAGATAGCCTTATACACCAGTCTGTAGTCCCAACAGCTGAATCTTATAACAGAGAATGCCCTGTTGATTGGTGCCTCTGCAGCCCTAGGGGATGGACTGGGGCCAGGTATCTGATCTGAGTGCTGGCCCCACTCACCAACAAAAAGCACTCAGGGGACAGCACAGCCCTGCAGTTCACAGTTGCTGCATCCCAACAATGGATTGGGGACAAGAATCTGGTCTGACTGCTGGCCTGTCCACTAATGAGAACCTCTCAGGGAAGAAGGCAGGGTGAGCACCCTACAGATAGGTACACTAGCCAGACTGAAATGGATGGAAGGAATCTGGTCTGACTACTGACTGTCCAACTACAAGCCCATGGTGGACTAAGACTGGTCCCAACCCTGCCAGTGTAGCCACAACAGACAAAGTGGGCCACTGTAACTGACTGGATTAAAGCAAATGCAGCTCAACCACAATAGTAGGCCACACACAACCCCATAGGTGACACTCCTGAAGCACCTACTTCTGGTGAACAGGGGTTATTTTGCTACAGGGCACCAGAGGACCTGTTCTTCATAAGGCCACTACTTTCAAAATCAGGAGATATAGCTATCTTTCACAATACATAGAAACAAACACAGAAAGTTAGACAAAATGAGGAGACAAAGGAATATGTCCCAAATGAAAGAATAGGACAAAACTATAGCATAGGAACTAAATGAAAGGGAGATAAACAAAATTCCATATGAAGAATTCAAAGTAATGGTCATAAAGGTACTTAATGGGATTAAAAGAGTGGAGAAGCTCAGTGAGACCTTAATGAAGATAGATATAGATATAGATATAGATATAAATATAGATATATAGATAGATATGATAATAAATGAAGAGTTAAATAACTGAAATTTAAAATACACTAGAAGAAATCAACAGTATATTAGAAGAGGCAAAGGAATGAACCAGCAAGCTTGAAGACAGTGTAATAGAAATCAATCAAGCTGAAGAACAAAAAGAAAAAAAAAGAGGGGTGCCTGGGTGGCTCAGTCATTAAGCAACTGCCTTTGGCTTAGGTCATGATCCCAGGGTCCTGGGATGGAGCCTCGCATCGGGCTCCCTGCGCAACCCCTTGCTTCTCCCTCTCCCACTCCCCCTGCTTGTGTTCCCTCTCTCGTTGGGTCTCTCTCTGTCAAATAAATAAATAAAATCTTTAAAAAAAATAAAAGAAGAAAAGAATAATAAAAAATGAGAATAAGTTAATGGAATTCAGCAACATCATCAAACACAATCACATACACATTATAGGTACCGCAGAAGAAAAAAGAGAGAAATAAGGGGGCAGAAAATTTATTTGAAGAAATGATAGCTTAAAACTTCCCTAATCTAGAAGGAGACCAATATCCAGATGCATGAGGCATAGGAAGACCCTAACAAAATCAACCCAAGGAAGTCCACTCAATGATACGTAATAATTAAAATGGGAAAATATAGAGATACAGTGAGAATTTTAAAAGCAGCAAGAGGAAAGAAAATAGTTACATATAAGGGAAACACCACAAGACTATCAGCTGATTTTTCAGCAGAAATTTTGCAGTCTAGTAGAGAAAGAGAGGCATAATGTATTCAAAGTGCTGAAAGGAAAAAAACTTGCAACAAATAATACACTATCCACTGAGACTGTCATTAAAAATAGGAGAGATAAATAGTTTCTCAGAAAAACAAAAGTTAAAGGAATTTGTCACCTCTAAAACTAGCATTACAATAAACATTAAAGTAAATTCTTTGACTGGAAAGTAAAGGCCATAATCAGGAGTAAGAAAATTATGAAAGGAAAAAAATTCTCAGGTAAATACAAACATAATAAAAGCAGTAGATTAGCCAATTATAAAACTGGTACAGAGGTTAAAGCACAAAAGCAATAAAATCAATTATATCTATAAGAATCAGTCAAAAAAAAAAGGACATAAAGTATGATATTCTATACATAAAATGTGGTGGGAGTAGTAAAAATTTAGTGCTTTTAGAATGTGTTCAAACTTATGTGACTTAATATAAACTTAATATATACTGCTATATGCATAAAATGTTATATATAAGCCTGCTGATAACCACAAATCAAAAACCTGTATTAGACACACAAAAACTAGAGAGAAAGGAATCAAGCATATAACTAAAGTAAGCCATTAAACCACAAGGTAAGAGAGCAAGAGAAATAATGGAGAATAACAAAAACAGTTGTAAAACAAGTAACGAAATGGCAGTAAGTACATACCTATAAATAATTATTTTGAATGTAAATTGACTAAATTTTCCAATAAGAGATATGGGGTGACTGAATAAAGAAAAGCAAGATCCATTGATATGGTGCCTACCAGAGATTCATTTCAGACCTAAAGACACATGCAGACTGAAAGTAAAGGTATGAAAGATATTTACTGTCTAAATGGAAGTGAAAAGAAAGCTGGGATAGCAATATTCATATCAGAAAAAAATACACTTTAAAACAAGGAAAATAACAAGACACAATGAAAGACATTACATAATGATAAAGAGAATGATTCAATAAGAAAATGTAACAACTAGAAGTATTTATGAACTCAACATGAGTTCATAAAGCAGCTAAGAACAATCAAAAGAAACTGACAGTAACACAATAATAGAAGACTTTAACACCTACTTACATCAGTGGATAAAACATCCAGACAGAAAATCGACAAGGAAACAGTGGTTTTGAATGACACATTGGACCAGAAGCAATTACAAACATTCAAAACATTCCACCCCAAAACAGCAGAATACACATTCTTTTCAAGTGCACATGGAAAATGCTCCAGAAAAGATCTCATGTTAGGCCACAGAACAATTCTTAACAAATTCAAAAAGACTGAAGACATATCATGCATCTTTTCTAACCACAACACCAGGAAACTAGAAATCAACCACAAGAAAAAATCTGGAAAGAGCACAGATACATGGATATTAAATAACAAGCTACTAAACAATGAATGAGTCAACCAAGAAATCAAAGAGATAACAAAAAAATACACGAAGACAAATGAAAATGAAAATATAATGGCCCAAAATCTTTGGGATGCAGCAAAAACTCTACTAAGAGGAAAGATTATAGCAACACAGGCCTACTTCAGGAAGAAAATTTTCAAATAAAAAACTTACCCTCACACTTAAAGGAGTTTGAAAAAGAAGAATAAATAAGCCCAAAGCCAGCAGATGGAAGGAGATAATAAAGATAAGAGCAAAAATAAATGAAATAAGACACTAAAAAACAATGGAACAGATTAATGAAACCAAGAATAGCTGACATCACAGAAACACAAAGATTATGAGAAAATATTATTAAAAAATTACATACCAAAAAATTGGACAACCTAGAAGAAATGGATACATTCCTAGAAACATATAACATCCCAAGACTGAATCAGGAAGAAATAGAGAATTTGGATAGATCAATTACCAGCAAAGAAGTTGAATCGGTAAAAAAAAAAACTCCCAATAAACAAAAGTCCAGGACCTGATAGCTTCACAGGTGAATTCTACCAGACATTTAAAGAAGAGTTAATAATACCTATTCTTCTCAAATAATTCCAAAAATTATAAGGGGTAGGGAAACTTCTAAATACATTCTACAAGACCATCCTTATTACCCTGATACTAAAACCAGATAAAAATGCTACAAAAGAGAGAGGATTACAGGTCAATATCCTTAATATATACATATGCGAAAATCCTCTACAAAATATTAGCAAGCTGAATCCAATAATACATTAAAAAATTATTCACTGTGATGAAGTGGAATTTATTCCAGATATGCAAAAGTGGTTCAATATTCACAAGTCAGTCAACATGATACATCACATTAATAAGAAAATGGATAAAAACCATATGATCACCTCCATAGATGAAAAAAATGGATGAAGTACAGCACCCATTCATGATAAAAAACTTTCAACAAAGTAGGTTTAGAGGGAACATACAACAACATAATAAAGGTCACATATGAAACCCACAGCTAAGATCATCCTCAATGGGGAAAAATGAGAGTTTTTCCTCTAAGATCAGGACAGGATAAGGATGTCTTTTCTCACCACTTTCATTCAGTATAGTAATGGAAGTCCTAGCCATAGCAATCAGACAATAAAAGGAAATAAAAGCATCCAAATTGATAAGAAAGAAGTAAAGCTCTTGTCATTTGCAGATGACATGATACAAAAATCACAAGATACAAAATCAATAGAAACCGGTTTGCATTTCTATACACTAATAATGAAGGAAAAGAAAGAGAAATTATGAAAATAATCCCATTTATAATTGCACCAAAATAATAAATACTTAGGAATAACCTTAACCAAGAAGATAAAAGATCTGTATGTCAGAAACTATAAAACTCTGATGAAAGAAATTGAAGATTGACACAAACAAATTGAAAGATAGTCCATGCTCATGTACTGGAAGAACAAATATCATTAAAATGTCCATAATACCCAAAGAAATCTACAGATTTAATCCAATCCCTATCAAGATACCAACAACATTTTTCAGAGCTAGAACAAATAATACTAAAACTTGTATGGAACAACAAATGACCCAAACACTCAAGGCAGTCTTGGAAAAGAATAGCAGAGTACCTGGGTGCCTCAGTCAGTTAAGTGTCTGCCTTTGACTCAGGTCATGATCCCAGGGTCCTGGAATGGAGTCCTGCATTTGGCTCCCTGCTCAGCGGGGAGCCTGCTTCTCCCTCTGCCTGCCTCTCCCCCTACTTGTGCACTCTTGCTCTCCCTCTTTTGTGCATGCTCTCTCTGGCAAATAAATAAATAAAATCTTTAAAAAAAATAAAGTTACAAAGGAAAAAGTACCAATTTTTCTATAACTCCCAATATGTATGAAAGAGAGAGGGGCTTTACACTAATCTCTAAAGAACCACACTACACATAACATGGTCCCAGGTATTGGGCAGTTGGTCATAATTTTGGAGTTTTATTTCTAGTGTAGCAGAAACTGAAGACATTTGTGTCAGATATCTCCGGTGAGCAAGTTTATACAAAAACATTTGTTTTATGATCTGAAATGTGCATATCTGTCACATTTATTAAGCAGGTAGCCCTTTTGGAGAGTTTAGATTTAAATAAAAAGGCTCCAAGTAATCAGTGAAAAACATATATCTCACTGATCAATATCAATGAATAAAAGAGAGTTTCCACTAATTTATCAAAGCTGTCCTGACCAATGACTATACCCACTTTTTCAAAAGATCTTTATTGAATGGGTGCCTGGATGGCTCAGTCAGTTTAGTGTCTGGCTTTGGCTCAGGTCATGATCCCAGGGTCCTAGGATTGAGTCTTGCACCAGACTCCCTGCTAGTGGGGAGTCTGCCTCCCCTCTCCATCTGCCTCTCCCACAGCACATAATCTCTCTCACTCTGTCTCTATAATAAATAAATAAAATCTTTAAAAAAATTCATATTGAAGTAACAATATTTAAAATGAATCTACTGTTACTATTTGCTAGTGACACACAAGTCTAAAGGAGATAAACAAATTAATGTTTTGTCAAATTTGAGCATAAAAGAAACATAAGCAGCATGCACTTAACTTGAACATCCTGGAAGTAAGACAAGTAGAAAAGAGAAGAAGATAAGAGAAAATAAAGTAGTATAACTGTCCAGATGCTTTTTACCAACCTCAGTTAGACTTTAAGGCATGTAAGACAGGATTTCAATCCCTATCTTCCCAAAATACAATGGGGTAAAGTTTTTCAAGTAAAACACATAAAGCACATTTAAAAAGTACCAACTATGAGGAATTTTTTTACTTATGCTTTTATTCATTTATATATATACTATACATATGTATACACACATCTATGTATATACATATATGTATATGGAATTTATGTTCAGTTAGCCAGCATATAGTACATCATAAATTTTTGTTGTAGTGTTCAGTGGTTCATTAGTTGCATATAACATCCAGTGCTCACATGTTGTGAGAAGTGTAAGAAAAATTTTAGTGATACATTTCTGGGAAATATATATATAATAAACATGTAAAAACAAGGTAAGTGGTAATCTTTTCAAAATGTTTTGGAATTCACTGTCAACCAAGAAATCATGCTTAAAAAAAAAAACTCTGAATGCGTACATGTTTACATAAAAAAAAAAATACCCTGCGCAGGCCTTGTGTACTTTTTTTCCCCCTGTGTTCCATCTTTAGACTGCATCCTGACAAGTTCTTGTTGAAACATTTCTAAAGCACTAGCTTTCTCTCTTATCACCTTTATTTTTGAGCATTTTTCAGATGCTCAGATCCCTAAAGTTTACCGTCAGGCATTCAGAAAGGACACACCATGGTGCACTGACCTCAGCATCATTCTTCAGATATCATCCTGATGTATTTCCAATCTATTTTGCTGGGAAAGGGGAAGTAGTCACAACATATAAAATTCTCAGTTCTAAACCAGATAGTAACTTAGTTTGTTTCAAAATTTTCTCAAAAAGTTCACAACTGGTAATATATTCCCTAAATTATTCCTCCTAAATATGGGTTTTAAATGGCAATAAAATCTTAAACAATAAAACGTCAGAAAAATAAACCTTAAAAGGCAAGAAACAGTGCTCTGCTTTGGAGATGTTAATACACTTATGTTCCTTTATCTCTGATTATGACATTATCCAGAAGTATCAAGGATTATACAGATTGCCAACTTTTTAGATGTTATGCCCTAGTGCAAAGGAAATGTGTTTTCCATACAAAACCACAACATACACTGAGCCATATTTCCAGATACCCTTTACCAGCACTCCATTTTGGCTTTGCATTAAAACAAAATTTACTTAGAGGCCCCACAAATAATAGCTCTCCAGTGTCCAATTATTGCTTCACAATTCAAGGAAACATCTACTTATGGAAAGGCATTGAGCCAATCACAAGTTCAAGTAATAGTCTTTGAAAATTTAGTCTTATATGTTGTTAGTTTTCCTATAAAAATATTCAGCAGGACACCAAATAAAGGTTAAAAAGTCACATTGTTGTATGCAAAATAATGTAAGCCAGGATAGTATGTTATACACATAAAACTTAATGTCAATACATCTGTGTGCATATACATAAATACACACACATATATGTGTATAGAGTTATATATAACAACTAATTAATTATGAGTTCTTAGGAAATGTGTAAAACTAAACCCATGGACTTGGCTTCTAGTCTCTGACAAGAACTATCTTGAATTGCTGCCTCCCTCTTCAAAAATCTGTCACAGAGAAATGTCAATAACTCAAAAACATGAAGAAGCATGAATTTGAGGAACTAATAAGAAAAACTGTGAGAATCAACCTTGAAATGTCTGATTTTGAACTTGAGAGAGACAAATGCATTGCCCCAAAATAGTGCCAAAGAGGAAATAACTAAATACATAATCATGAATATTTAATAACTACTTATTAAATGGTATAAGCAGGCAATAAAGCAGTGAGTATACAGAGTAAATAGCATGATAACTACACTTGACCTAGTTAATCAAATAAATGAAAAGTATATGTTTCTTTCAAATGCATAGATATATAATTGAATATATGCTGACTCGTGATACAATTCTCAATAATTATACTTAAATCACAGAGAATATACTAACATCCTGATGTGCAACTAGGAAACAACAAAAAATTAGAAAATCCCCATACATTTGTAATTCAACCAAATCAGTTCTTAAAAGTGGAAGCTTAAATCACTGGTCTATTACTTTATCTGCATCTCCCAAATTTTCATGTTATTTTTATTTTCATTCTTCTAAATTTTCATGTTGAAATTTTATTCTCATTGTTTAAGTTCCCTTGAATCTTCCTATTTGATCTACTTATTTAGAAGTGTGTTTTTTAATTTCCAAATATCCAGCACTTTTTCAGATATATTTGTTACTGATTTCTAATCAAATTCAGTTTTCTACTATAAACATATTTTGTATCTTTTCTTTAAATATTAGATCTGTTTTATGGACCAGAATACAGTCTATCTTGGTGAAAGTTCAACTTCCATTTGAGAATAAGACGTTTTCTGTTTTGTTGGGTGTGTAGTATCCTATAAATCTTAATTAGGTCAATTGATTAATAGTGTTATTCAAGTCTTCTACATGCTTACTAATTTTCTATGTATTTGTTCTATCAGCTAATGACACTGGAGTGTCAAATTCTCTATAGCTGTACATACTTCAATTTTTCAATTTGTCTTTCCTTTTGATATATTTTGAAGTTCTGATGTTAGGTGTAAATCACTTACAATTGTCATGTCTTGGAAAAATTGACTCCTTTATTATTTATTCCTATTTTTATTCCTTGTTCTGAATTATATTTTATCAGATATTAATATAGGTATTCTAGTTTTGTTTTGGCTAGGGTTTGCATGGTATGGTTTTTGCCATCCTCTTAACTTTTATCCTATCTATATCTTCATATTTGAAGATAGTTTTGTGCATACATCATATAGTTTGAGTTATTTTAATACAATCTGGCAATCCCTGTCTATTAATCTGTATGTTTAGGCCACTAACATTTAATATCATTTTGATATATTTGGCTAAATTTGATCATCTATATAGTTGTTTCCTATTTGTTCCATCTCTTCTCTTTTTGCCTAATTTTCTCCTGTTGGTTTAATCGAGCAATATTTATTATTCTATTTTATCACTTCTATCGATTTATCATTCTTTTAGGAAAATTTCATGGTTGTCTTAGGCCTTACAATACATATATTTAATTAACTTAAGTCAACCTTTAAACAATATTTATACTACTTTACATGTAGTGCAAGAGCCTAAAGAAATTTTAAATTTTTTGTATAAATATGTCCCTAACAATAAATTTCCTCGGTATTTGAAAATGGCTTTTCCCACACCCCTCCACTTCTAAGAGGTATTTTCCCTGGGCATGGAATTCTGGGTTGATGATATACATATTTTTTTTCTTTCACCACTTAATAAATGTCAATTCATTCCCTACTAGCTTTCATTTTTTTTCTTGAAAAAAAGGAAGTCATGGATTTTAAGATATGGATCAATGAACTAATGGCTGAGTATTTAGTTGATGATGTATGAAAACTGGCTCACTATGTGGAGAAATTAAAGTGGATTTCTATTACATTGCATGCAAAAAAGGTACACTCTCCCAAAGTCAAAGATATCATGGTAAGAAATATATCAATAAAGTTAATAAAGTTTAACAAAAGGTAATAGAGGTGAAAAGGTCATGAATTCTACAGCATCTGATGAAGATTGTGTGTCAACAAAAAGACATGATGGACAAAGTAAATAAACCTGTTGTCTATTATTCACAGAAGATACTTGCAATATATAAAACCAACAAAGGTCTAATATCTAAAATATACAAAGAACTTTTGCTAATCCACAAAAATACAGCAAATCAAAATAAGGAAAAAGATGGGCAAAGGATGTGAACAAGAATTTCACAAAAAATAAGACTCAAAAGAAGGCCACTAAGATGAAGACATAATAATTTATATTTATTATAGTGGGAAAATATTAGAAAAATAGATAATTCAAATATCTAAGGAATGGAGATATGAAAAAAATCTCATGAATTACTGGTTGGAGTTTAAATTGGCCCAGCCATTCTGAAGAGTAATGTGACAATTCTAAGTTAAATTCAATGTAGGATTATGCGATGATCTAGATAAAGTCATATCCTGAATGTATGTTCCAGAGCAATTCTTGCACAAGTATGAGAAAATATACATATGTGTTCATCCCAGTGTTGTTTTTAATACAAGTAACTTGAATGCAATCCATGTGTTCATCATTGGGAGGAATGGGCAATAAAATGTCCTGCATGAACACTCTATAATACTGTGTAAAAGTCCAGAAAAAAAAAAACAACTAAATCTAAACACAGAAATATAAATAGATCTTTAAAACATGGTGCTGGGTGGAAAGAAATAGTTAGTGTTTATAACATAATATCATTTATGTAAATTAAATGTATATGCACATAAAGAGAAGCATATGCAAATAAATTATTTAAATGATCAGAATTGAAATCAAATTATCTCCTACTTATGGTAGGAGAGGAGTATAAGTAGAGAAAGCAGTAAAAGAAAAGGAAAAGGAAAGGAGGAAGAAAGAATGGGCTGAAGGAAGGGGGAAATAAAGAAGAGGATGTGCATAAATTTCTAATAATAGTGTCCTAAGAACCAGGGACTATAATTAGTCAAACACTCTATCACAAGTCCAAAATAAATTAATAGATGGACTAATAGGTATTTGTTTAAATAGATCTGTAGATAAATGAGAGGTAGATTAATACATGTAATTGGTAGGTAAGTAGGTAGGTAAGTAAGGGGAGGAATGGATGGCTAGAAGGGTAGATAGATGATATAGATAGATGATAGATCAATAGATGATACAAAGACAGACATAAATATAGGTAGATAAAAAGGAGACAAAACATTTTGAAATTCAATGTTCAAGTTAGAGGTAGAATAGTAAACCTTGATGAATTACAATTCTTCTTAATGATATCTGTAAAATGTAAAATTTATTTTAAATATATATCCATTTAGAGCACTATGGGATAATTCCTCTTCCAAAGGCCCAAGGATATGTTTTTTTTTCTAATAAGAAGGTGATATTTTTTCCTTTATAACATTCTTATATCCCACCCTATACCCATAAACTAGCTCTTGAGTAGCTGGCTATAGATTTTACCTACAAGTTGCTAGCATAAACTCCCCCTAGGACAAAAAAACCCAGTATTTTCAAAGAATAGCTTGATGATATACCTTTTGTAAGCATAAAAAAATGACTACTTTCTTATACTGCCTTTATTATTCTTTTATTTAAAATTCTAGTACAGTTAAAATGCAAAGTTATATTAATTTCAGGTGTATAATACAGTGACGACAATTCCATATGTCACCAGTGCTCATCACAGCAAGTGCTCTCCTTAACCTCCATCACCTCTTTCACCCATTCTCCAACCACCTCCCCTTTGGTAACAATCAGTTTGTTCTCTGTAGTTAAGAGTATGTTTCTTAGTTTGTCTTTTTTTCCTTTGTTCATGTGTTTTGTTTCTTAAATTCCACATATGGGGAAATCACATGGTATTTGACTTTCTCTGACTTATTTCACTTAGCTCCACCCATTTGTTGTAAATGGCAAGATTTCACTCCTTTTTATGGATGAATAATATTCCAGCATGTGTGTGTTATATAACATTGTCTTTAGTCATTCATCTATCAATAGACACTTGGGCTGATACCAAAATTTGACTACTGTAAATAATGCTGCTAAAAACAAGGAGTACATGCATCTCTTTGAATTAATGTTTCATGTTTTGGGGAAGTAAGTACCCAGTAGTGTGATTACTGGGCCATAGGGTAGTTCTATTTTTAACTTTTGAGGAACCTCCATATTGTTTCCACAGTGGCTGTACCACTTTGCATTCCCACCAACAGTGCAAAAGGGTTCCTTTTTCTCTGCATCCTTGATAATACTTCTTGTTTCTTGTGTTTTTTATTTTACCCATTCTGAAAGGTATGAGGTGATATCTCATTGTGATTTTGATTTTCACTTTCCCTGTGATGAGTGATTTTGATCATCTTTTCATATGTTTGCTAGCCATCTGGATGTCCTCTTTGTAGAAATGTCTATTAGTCTTCTGTCCATTTTTTTAAATTGGATTATTTGGTTTTTGGGTGTTGAGTTATAAGTTCTTTATATATTTTGGATACTGACCTTTTATCAGATAAGTCATTTATAAATATATTCTCCCATTCTGTAGGCTGCCTTTTAGTTTTGTTAATTGTTTCCTTTGCTGTGCAGAATGTTTTTATTTTGATGAAGTCCCAATAGTTTATTTCTATTTCCTTTACCCCAGAAAACATATCTAGAAAAAGTTATTACAATCAATGTCAGAAAAGTTATTGACTATGCTCTCTTTTAGGATTTTTATGGTTCCAGGACTCATATTTAGGTATTTAATCCATTTTCAGTTTGTTCGTGTGTGGTGTAAGAAAATAGTCCAGTTTCATTCTTTTGCATGAAACTGACCAGTTTTCCCAACACCATTTGTTGAAAAGTCTGTCTTTTTCTAATTGGATATTCCTGCCTGCTTCATCAAAGATTAATTGCTCATATGGTTCTCTCCCTTTACTATGTTGTGCAAATATGCAATTATCAAATATAGACATTATGAATATCTTATAAAGTTTCATTATATATAAATATAATATCACCCACAGGGATGATATAGAAAATTCAAATTCACAAATAAAATTCCTTTCTTCTTAATACCAGAGTCCCAAGTTTAACAAAAAATGTTAGAGTACTCTGTTGAGATTGTTTTAACAATGACTATTTCAATTAATACTACTTGTACTTTCTTTCCATGTGTTTTGTTTCTATCTCTTCCTGTGCTGAACAAAACAAAATGATCCAATTTGAGCTGCATGCCTGTTTAGCTAAATGAAATTATTCAGTGGTCTAGTTAATCCTGAGTCATCAGAAGGCCTCAAATAGAATGAAGTAATATATTCTATCCCCACTAGCTCAGCCCCTTTTATTTCTTTTCCAGAGAAGAAAGGTTTATGTTGTGGGAGAAGCCGAAGGTCTTAGATCATAACCATGAAACACTAGGATAACAGGGGAGACCAGCCCGTCTGTACGTATGAATGTGAAATCCTATCTGTACAGGTCACTGCCAGCATTGAAGGAGACAAGGGCACTGAATTTGTGCAGGAACTTCACTTTTTACTTCATCCAACTGGGGAAAAAAGGAGTAGTGATTATAACCATGCTACACATGAATCTTTGGTACTTTACTAATCTTTCCACTATGCAGAGGCACTTTCTTTGAGCAACAAACAGGCTTTCAATGGTCATGTCATCTCCCTTCAAATCTCTTTTAAACTGTTAAAGACATAACCAGCATCCTGCCTCCTATCATCCTCCCACCCCTCTTTCCTTACCTTTATTCTTGGTGAAAGCTAATTTAAGGCTCTCCTTAGTCAAGGGGCAGTGCTTTCAGGGAAAATACATTGGTCTGTATATACATTCGATCAAAAACATTTGAAATGTGTACAAAAGCAACCAAGTCTGAAAAAAGAAAAGGACAGCTGCATAAAGATATCATAGCTATAAAAGAGCTAGCTGTAAAAGCTCTGGCTAACCAAATGGCTAAGTTAAACAAAGCACAATTATGGGTACCCTGTCCTCTTTCCCATTTCTTTCTATCTATGCATATAAAACTCACTAATTAGCATTGCATCGTTGTCCTAAATTCTAGCTTCACTTCATTTTCCTGACAATCCTGCTTTCATGTCTGCCAACATTTAAAAAACCCTCAATTTTCTTGAGTTCTTCCACTTTTCATGTTATTTTACCCACTCTTCTTCCAACAATGTGCATTTTTACTATGACTAAATATTAAGAGATACACATTATGTACCATAACACATCATTTTTTCTCAAAAAAAATCATTGATTTTTTTAAATGGAAAATATCCAAAGATATTCAGTGACTGCTCTGAATAACAGTGGCAGACTTCACAAATAAAAATTTAGACATAAATCTAAGCAGCATTGTTCTATTCTATAGGATTGAAAGAAGCAAACATAACAAAAACAATAAACAATAACCGGTTAACTAATTTGTCCACAAAACGCCTTAAGGTTATGTTAGATCGCCTACCAGTGCATTGTTATCACTGACACACTCAACAGAGTAGCACTGGTCTAGGTAGCATGGCAATCCCAAGGCAACAACGAAGCATAAAAATCTGGGCAGAATATCAATGATTAAATACACTAAAATATAAGAAGGCAAATGCCAATGTACAAGACAAGATGTAACATAATAAGGTAATGAAAACATTCATCAGCCAGGAAAAACCATGGACTGCTCAGGATAGGAAACCAAAGCACAAAAGCTACCACGTGGAAATAACCTTGAGATCTAGTCAGGTAGGTCTCTAAATCTCAGTTGCTGTTGGACTCTTCTTCCTGGTGAAAAACAATCTTGAATGACTGTTGCCTTAGCCTCTTTGAAAATAAGGGTAGATGGATTAGGAAAGGTCTCTAGAGGGATTTCTCTAAAAAGAGAAATTAATCTGCTAGTGTGATCTCCAATATTGTAATTGGAGAAATCTAAATGCATAGAAGTTTTGACACTCAGAGATAAAGGGCAACTTTGGATAAAGTCTGGGAATAAAACAATTATATACCCAAGATTATCTACCTATCTATCTAATCTATCTATCTATCTACCTATCTATCCACCTATCTACCTATGAATCTGTCTACCTATCCATCTATCATCTGTCTCTAATCAGATACTTTTGTGATAAAAATCAACAAATTTGTGGGAAGAATAGGCTCAGGAAAACAAAATTACATAACTTTTATTTTGGGATGTTATTCAAATCATTAGCTCATGTCATTTAATACCTGAAAGAGACATAGTGATGTGAGTCTAAAAAACAGTTTCTATTCACCTGGTTTTATTCATGAAGATTTGATAATGTCTCCAATAAATTGTCATGTGATGTTTATATGTATAATTTTTATGTAGTTTACATTATTATTTTTCATATATATTAATAAACATTGTAAAAATCTATTAATATAAATGTTTGCACTGTTCACATGTAATAACAAATATTAACACCTTTTGAACTGACGCTTCATAAACATTGATTTTTCCTTCTTTATTCAATTTTCATATGTACTTTTGCTTTCAGGGAATACAAATAAATTAGCTCTATTTTTATTTCATTATTAAATGTTTGACTGGCTGGACAATTGGCTAATTACTATGAATGTAAAAATTTTTGTTTCTAACAATATTAGACTATTAATCCATTTGTTTTTCTGTAACAAAAGAAATGTGCTAATAATTTAAATATTTTTTAAAGATTTTATTTATTTATTTGACAGAGAGAGACACAGAGAGAGAGGGAACACCAGCAGGGGGAGTGGGAGAGGGAGAAGCAGGCTTTCCCACTGAGCAGGGAGCCCCATGCAGGGCTCAATTCCAGGACCCTGGGATCATGACCTGAGGCGAAGGCAGATGCGTAACGACTAAGACACCCAGGTGCCCCTAAAGATTTTTTAATAGACTCTACAATTAAAAATTCAAAGGACTTAGATTATGTAATTTTTGAAGGAATTCGGTTTTTAGATTACGAATTTATGTTATTTTTATTAAAATATAAAAAATCACAATTACCTCCTCTCCTTTTGAATAACCACAGTCTAGTTAGTCCTGTGGACTTGGGGTCTTACAGTGTCTTGGGTTATCATTTGTTACATCTTACTTTCTTGTTTAAGAGAATGAGGCTTGGGGTGCCTTCATGGCTCAGTTTGTTGGCATCTGATCTTGATTTCAGCTCAGGTTGTGATGTCGGGTCCTGGGATCAGGCCCTACATTGGGCTCTGCACTCAGTGGGGAGTCTGCTTGAGAATTCTCTCTCTTTCCCTCTGCCCCTCCTTCTGCTTGTGCTCTCTTTCTAAAATAAATAAATCTTAAAAAAAATAAAAAAGAGTATGAAGCTTAATACATATTGACCAGTAAATCTCTGCCTCACAGGTATATTTTTGAAAAAATTGTCTCTCTCTCATAAAGAGAATGTCTGCATCTGTTTATGTACACACACATAGTAATGTATGGTGGAACATCCTTATCCATATTTAGAGACACAGATAATTTATATCCTACCTAGTTGGTTTCTAGATAACAAAGAATTTATACTTGTACATCTTCCAATTGTATATTACATTTCATAATATCCCATACACCATCTACAGCTATCATCAGATTTTTCCTAATTATGTATTAGTGGTCTAATTCTTAGCCATCACTGTGTAGGTGTTTTAGGCACCAAACATTTTGTTTCATTCCAGAACAAAAAATTATCTTTATGAATAAATGTAGTAATACATTGGCATTCTTTCATTATATATTCTGAAGGCAGAAGGTTCAAAATGTTACATGTTCATGTTACATGTACAGTTAATGGTCATTTCTCTGATAAGTACAGGCCTGATTGATCACTATATTTGAGAGTTGTGTTTTTTTATTTGTTTTGGTTTTTACTCCTTTGTAATCTGCATTTCCAAGTGCTTGTGGTTTAAACTGTTGAACTGAGTTATCCAAATTTAGTAAACTCTTCTCAATTAAAAAACTTCTTAAAGCATGTGAACACATATACATATAGTCCTATAAATTTCCACAACCTTATTCACAAGTTATTTTAATTACTTCTTTTATACCTCTTATTTTTTTAAAAAAGATTTTATTTATTTATTTGAGAGAGAAAGGGAGAGAGCATGCATGAGAGAGGAGAAGGTCAGAGGGAGAAGCAGAGCCCCCGTGGAGCTGGGAGCCTGATGTGGGACTCAATCCTGGGACTCCAGGACCATGACCAGAGCCGAAGGCAGTCGCTCATCCAACTGAGCCACCCAGGTGCCCTTCTTTCATACCTCTTAAAGAAGGAAAATAATCATCTTGAATTAACTATATAGGTGATGATTAAAGCCTAATAGCTTGTTAAACAGTACTGGATAAAAATCAGAACTACACTGAAAAACCTCTGAATGTCAGGCAAATATGCAGAAAGCCTGTCAAGCCTATCAAAGTGGGTGTCTTTGAGGATATACTCAGGCTAAGTCTCCCTCTGAATACTTTCTGCAGAAAACCACTACCATTTAAAAGCACTGAGATAAAACTTGATGGCCATTCAAGACACAGCAATTAAGATTTCTGAGATGTGACCCTTTCTTAACTTTATAAATTTATTTCATTCCACGTATCTCCAAACTTGTTTCTACTAAACCAAGTGTCTTACAATGGTAGCATCCCACATCATTTTTAATATTACTTACAAACCTTTTAAAAGTAAAGATACTTACTATGTCACTTTACTGATTAGTCATCTGTTTATCTCCCCAACTACACAATAAGTCTTGAAAGTATGGATGATATTCTATTCATCTTTCAATCCCAGGCAAGCATTAATAATAGGAATATGGGAGGCACTTACTAGAGAACTATCAAATGAGTGAAAAAGTTAATAGCTAAATAACACCTAATTTTCTTAAATTTAAGTAGGGGGCTCTAGAATTATTTTATAATTTCCAATTAATGAAATTATGAGAATTTGAACTGAGTTTGACTAAGTGCATATTAACAAATTATAGTATAACTGCTATAAAAACAATAAAGTATCTATAAATGAAGGTATCCTTTGCTTCTAAAAAGAAAAGCTGTGTATTTATTATAAAATAAATCAATGAGGATTGTACAAATTCAAACAAAAAGGAGATGCTAATGTAAATGTTAATGTCCACTCCAATTATACTTTTCTAAGGTAACTACTGTTAATAGTTCAGTTTGTAGGATTCCATACAGATGGAATCTTCTTCTTTCTTTGGTTACTTTAAAATGATATATACATATATTATTTCATTATATTTTCCAGAGAATGGATTTGTGCAGAGAATGGCTACACTCAGAACACTATCACAGTTGCTTCAACAATTACTCTTTGTTGAATAATTAGACAGACTGTTTTAAGTTGTTTTGTTTTTTATATTTTGTTATAACTATTACCAAAAAATGCTGCAATGGCATATTTGCATTTGCTTTTGTTTCTACTGAATAGATTTCTAGAAATGAGTCTGATGTACCAAAGAATATGTGCACATTAACATTTTGATAGTTACTGAGAGAATGTGGCAATTCTCATTTTCACTAAAACTGTATGACTTTGATTCCCAGACCTTGCTAATTTTTTATTTAATAAGATTTTAAATTTTAGAACAGTTTTATATTTGGGAATTACTGCAAAGATGATATAGAGATTTATCCAGTTGCCCATACTATTAACATCTTATATTAATGTGGTATATTTGTTATAATTAAAGAACCGGTACTGATACATTATCAATAACTAAAATCCATACTTTACTTAGATATCCAGTTTTTCTCTAGTATGCTTTTTCTTTTCCAGGATCCTTCAGGATATCATATCACACTTAGTTTTCATGTCTTCTTAGGGTCCTCTTGACTGAGAATTTCTCAGACTTTCCTTGCCATGAGTCCATAATGATATAAATAAATGACTGAATAAATAAGAGACAATCAATAAATCTCCTATACAGAATTTCCTAAAAATTTATATAGGTATTCTGCCCTCAAGTAGGAAGAACATAACTCCTTATAGTTCCAGAAAGTGCTCTTTACAAAAAGGACTATGAAAATGTAGGGAGATGAAAAGACTAACTTATTGTGGTAAACTTAACAAACATAACTTCAAGCTAGGTGATGACAGTTAACATAGACAGTGCTAAATCATACTGATGGTATACACTCTTGATATATGTGTTGAGAATGACACTCTACCTCTGTAGTCACCCCCAAAACCCATAACCCCAGTCTAATCATGAGAAAAACATCAAACAAATCCCAATGAACATCCTACAGAAGACCTGAGTAGTAGTCTTCAACCTGTCAAATGTGTTTAATGTTTCCTAATCTAATTGTTGAAAAACAATGATGTTTAACTAACTCTATTTCTTTTTTTTTTTTAAGATTTTTTTTAATTTTACAGAGAGAGAGAGAGAGAGAGAGAGATCACAAGTAAGCTGAGACGCAGAAAGAGAGGAGGAAGCAGGCTCCCTGCCTAGTAGGGAGCCCCATGGGGGCCTCAATCCCAGGACCCTAAGATCATGACCTGAGCCGAAGGCAGAGGCTTTAACCCACTGAGCCACCCAGGCACCCTAACTAGCTCTATTTCGTAGAGCACATAAGATCTGAAAATTGAATTACAGATTTTCAGAGTACCTTGTAAGAGTTGAAAATTTGCTGAATGGATGAATGAATAAAGCTCTTATTTAGTGCCTCTAAAGGAGTCTGTATCTAATGTCAATATGCTATGCTTCTATTCTTGTGTCACACATGAATATTTCTAAACCCTTTAATAAACAAACCATTAGGGGAAAGGCCCTGCTCTTCATCTGAAAGCTTGTAAATTAGATTCTCTTTTAAAGGTTCCTATAATATTTGGAATGTTTTTTGTAAACTTCAAACTCCTTATATCTATTTGGATATTTACAGGCTGTTCTAAGTACCAGAATGCAAAATACTTGCTTAAAACCATGCACACACATTAAAAATCCATAAACAAAATTTTTCAGTTTTAAACATACCAAGACACAAACAATATCACATATGGTATAACAAATGGAGAGAGCTTTTGCCAATGCCTGGGTCCTTTGGCAATATTAATGCTTGGTATAATCTTTTGAAGAATTCTAAAAGCATGTGGCAAACCGTTCCCATGCACATGTCACATGCAGGGACACAGCTGTACTGTAAAGATGGGTCAATTGGAATATATGTAAGTCTCCTCACTCCTCTTGCAATTTACTGAGCAACTTGCATTCTTGCCTCATATCTCCATTCAAATATATCTTATAAAAGGAATATTATAAATATGAGTGAAATGTTTTCTGCAAAGTACTTAAAGCTTCTGAGCACAATTACTGGACAAATACAGCTCATTATTATGAACAAAGTCACCAAAAATTCACTGGCCAGATCCCATTATAACATTCATAAATTATATTTAGCTTAATTGTTATATCATACTTCCCACCAGCATATACATGAAATAGTCATTTTTTTAATATTATAAAGCCAAACTTAAGTTCTGTGCTAACATTTATATATTCATGATAACAGTAACAGGCTTTTCCATAAGACACATCCTGAGTAACTCTCTTTGTTGCTTTGGCAGTTTCTAAGAGTTGTAGGTGGCTAACATTCACTAGAACTTAACTGAAAACATATTCATTAGTTACGTATTTGTGAAGAATAATAAAACACCAAAGAAAAAACATTGAAATATGCTTCCAAGAGGAGTTTAAAGAATGAAAAGCAATTTCTAACATTTTCAAGAGTTAAGATAAGAATGATCTCTTCCAATTTGATAAAAACATCATTAATGGTTTTATAGTTTCAGTAAAACTACAGCCTACATAGCTGCTTCTTCCTTTTTCTTCTTTAGTGTGAAGAAAGGCCAAAGAAAATCTAGAAGCAGAGCCCTGTTCCCCCCCCCCTTTTTTTTAAGTATCTTTTTTAGTTTAGTGTCCTGGAGTTTTCTGTGTCAGCGAACAAATATACTGCCCAGGTGGATGCTGACGAAAAAGAAGATATGAAAAGTTGTGCAGAGTTTTTGTCTCTCTGAGAGGCTAGGATTGAAAAGAGCTGAGGAAGAGGAAGAACCTAATTCCATTTGATCAGATGACCTCCGAGAACTCGAATGAAGTCCACTCAGAAATCAAACCAAATAAAAGTATCTCTATTGGCCTCACAAGCCAATTGAGAATTTATAAAATTGATTTTAGGGAAAAGCTCTGACCCACATATTTTAAACTGTGGACTTTAAAAATAATGATATAAAAATAAAAAATAAATTTTAAAAATGATATACTAAACATATATATATGATATATGCATATCATACACACATACACACACACATAGTGAAGTGATTACTGCATTGAGTTTAATGAACACATCTGATTTAACGTTGGATTTTCTTTCTTTCTTTTGAATATCATGAGAGATGTCCAAGGGACCTGCGCAGGAACTGGTCCAGGTAGGTAGAGTGTGGGGTTTCCAAGAAACTTAAATAGGGTGCAGTTGGAGTCTGCAGGGTGAACAATATGACTTCAGATGTATGGGGGGTGGGGAGTAAGTGCAGATCCCAATGGAGGGGCAGGGAGAGGATGGTCTGGGATTCACTAAGCATTAGGACTGGAACACAGAATGACAGAATAAGACCTGAAGCACTGCAACTGCCACAGATCATCCCAGTGGAACCCCAATTTCAGGATGTGTAGAGCCTGAATAAATACCAAAGGTTTTAATAGATCACAATTAAGTTTAAAATAATACCTCAGATACTTTAGCAAATAAAAGACAAGATGCTGAGTAATACGATCTATGTTAATAAATTAATCATAATAATACATGTGTGAAGACCATCAGTATCACTGATAGATAAAGGAAAACGATTTCTCTAGAATCTTTACAATGACTGGATTTTTTCACTTCTTCTAGAGTGTTTGGGATTCTCAGGCTGGCTATGAATATAGAATGTCTCTCTATTTTTTTAAAGATTTTATTTACTTATTTGACAGAGAGAGAGCACAAGTGGGGGGAACAGCAGGCAAGGGAGAGGGAGAAGCAGGTTCCCCACTGAGCAGGGAGCCTGATGCAGGACTCAATCCTGGGACCCTGGGATCATGACCTGAGCAGAAGGTGGATGCTTAACCAACTGAACCACCCAGGTGCCCCATTTTTCCATTTTCAATATTTATTTTTCTAACAATTAAAAACAAATTTTGTCAATGTTATTTCCATCCGTGTAAGAATCACTTGAGGGCAGATGAAGAGATTCAGAGCAGACATGTGTAAGTTCTATGATCAGGTGAGTTTGTTCATGTCAGTCTGAACTCATCTAGCCACCCTGTTAGTTGTTACCATCATTCATTTATATAATTCTCAGGCATGTGCCATACAATTTCTTCCATAGTAATCTACTGTTTAAGTGTTTAAAGATGGAACATATAAGAAATATTCATAGATGATTGCTAATTAATGAGGAGGATAAAAAATATCTTGCAAACTCATCTCAAGATATTCTTCATTTCAAGTCATGTTCATTTGACCAAAAATTTTATATAACACATAATGTATCAATTTACATAATGGAAATGGTAAACCTATATTTTCATAATCTATGTGTGTTTTATTTTGAATAAACTGAAAGAAGCTTTAGGTTTTTAATTTTTTCTCCCCTTGACTCAAATTGTATTTTCATTTAATCCAGCCTCTTTTAATAAAATCTGCTAGAATGAAATTTTATATAACACACAAAAATGCTTCTAGGGTGCCTGGGTGGCTCAGTGGGTTAAAGTTTCTGCCTTCAGCTCAGGTCATGATCTCAGTGTCCTGGGATCGAAGCCCGCATCAGGCTCCCTGCTTCCTCCTCTTTGTCTGCCTCTCAGCCTACTTGTGAAAAAAAAAATGCCTCTAGTATTTCAAAAGTACAGATATAATTCCAAGCTAGAATAATGAGGCAAGAAAAAGAAATAGAAGGCATTCAAACTGGAAAGGAAGAAGTAAAACTATCTGCTTATAGGTGACATCATCTTATTTATACATAATTCTAAAGACTGTACCAAAAAAACTTAAATAAACTAATTAAGTAAAGCTGCAGAACACAAATTTATCTATGAAAATCACTTGTGGTTCTATACACAGTGAACTATTCAAAAAGGAAAGAAAATAATACTATAATATAATAACATCAAAAAGAATAGAATATTCAAGAAAGAACGTAAGCGAAGAGTAAAAGACTTGTATGCTGAAAACTACTTTGATGAAAAAAATTAAAGACACAAGTAAATGGAAAGACCCCTGTGTTCATGGATTGGAGTCTACTTGAAGATAAAACTTATTTTTAAAAAAAAGGTCTATAGCTTATTTCTCAGATGAATGATGTTAATAAAGACTGTAAGTCTATATTGCCCAGAGTTCTAGTAAAATTACGTGGATCCTAAGATTCCTCTTTGTGTCAGTGAGTAATTTAAAAGTTCATGCACGTTTGCAAAAACGACCGTAAGGGGTACTGTAAGGGATCCCACCTGGGATCCAACCTTTTTAAAGAAATTTTTAGTTGACACACAATGTACATGCATTAAATATCTCAATTGAGATGTGTATCTCAATAATTGTTTATATATATGCTGATGTCTTTTTCTTTTTTTTTCTGACACCACTTCTAACACCGAATTGTGTGATTATGTGACACCAACTGGGTGTTCAACAATTCATTTCAATTCCGACATAAACTCCCAAAATTAGTACAGACCCCACAGGTTAAAGGATCAGTCCTTCAAGCCCGCCCCCACTTCAGGTACTAGTCAAAAGTGGTAAAGAAGAATGGAGAGACACCTAGCTATAGACAACTAGCTATAAATCAGGAGTTCCCACAAACTCTTAAGTTCCATAATTCACTAGAGTGACTCACTGAATCAGAAAAACACTTCACTTACATGTACTCATTAATTATAAAGGATACAACACAGAAATAGCCAAATGGGAAAGATGTAAAGGGCAAGATATGTGAAGGAAGGGAGCAGTACAGAAATGTTATGTCTTCTCAGAGCATATCACCCTTGATATGTTCACCAACTCAGAAACTCATGGAACCCTAACCTTTAGTGCTTTTCTGGAGGTTTCATTATATGGTCATGACTGATTAAATCATTGTCCATAGTTTGTTAACCTCAATTCCAGTCCCTCTCCCCTCCCGGGAGGTCAGAGGGTGAGGCTAAAAGTGCTAATCCACTAATTAAGTCTTAGTCTTTTTGGTGACCAGCCCCAGCCTGAAACCACAGGCATCTCATTAGCATACAAAAAACACTCAGCTCTGAGAAAATCCCAGGCATTTTAGGACTTCTGTGCTGGAAACAGGGTAAAAAGACCAAATATTTTACTTATTTTTTATTATGCTAACACACACACACACACACACACACACACACACACACACACACACACACACACACACACACACACACACACCCACCCCCCCCTTGACATGAAACTTGGATTGAGATACAGAATACTTTGGGAACTTGTTTCCCTAGTGTTAATAATTATTTCAGGACTGCTTCTCTCTCAGCTCCAATATCAACAATCCCAGTGGACCTACTAAGGATTCCCCTGACAAAGCCAGACTGAGATTCTAGTGACATCGCAAAAACAAAATTGTGAGAGGTTTGATTTATGGAACACCCTGTAATACGTACTAAACCTCAAAAAGATCTTTAGTTGTCTATATTTGGTAGACCAAAGAGAATGGTAGAAGAAATTTCTAAATTTGATTTTACCTATTGTTAAGAAACAGTATATTTTACAGAAATATCAGAGCAGTGCAACAGAACTTGTTAACCAAAGATTTCAACCTTATTTCTTTAAGGCAAATTATTAACATAAGGATACATTTTAATGTTTTATTCCCCAAAGTTCTCTAGACTATTTTCTAAATATACCAAGATTTCAAAATACATCAGATTCCCCAACCACTTTTTCCATTGGTACCTAGAAGAAAGAGGAGATCAAGATAATGCCCTGAGGCTTTCTTTCTCTCCAACAGATCAAACCTAGAAAGAAAAAGATTATTTTCCAGTCAGCCTTATCTGGTAATACTTCTTCCACGGATCCCCACTATGCTTCTTAACATTGGGAAATAAGAAAATATTTGAGGATCCTAGTATTTGGAGCAGCATTTCCATCAATCTTGATCCCTTTTGTTCCATCTCACTATAATACTTGTTCTTCATTTTCTTCTCTGATTCACTCCGCACTCCCCCTTTTATTTTTTTATTTTATTATTATTATTATTTTTTTTTTAGGGTGGGGAGAATTGCTGTTCTGTGACTTGAGATGACAAGGAGGTGTGAATTCAAATACTTAGTTTCACTGCCCTCTGACTTCAAGTTGGGTTCAGCCAATGAATGTTTTGGCAGAAGATAAGAGAACAGGAGGTCAGTGATGTCATGAGGGTTCCCTTCAATGGCTTGAGGTTTCATAGGCTCTGGTAACCCTGTTTTCTTTTTTTTTTTTTTTAATAACCCTGTTTTCTTGTATTATTACTTTGTCTTAGCTGCAGTAATGCTTTCCACTGTTCCTATTTCCTTGCTATCTCAACATCGCTTAGTGCTTCCCTTAACCCTTCCTAAACCTCTTTAAATGAGACTAAATAAGCCTTTTGTTTCCTGTCAGGATCTTGACTAATAAAGTCTTCTAACCCACATTTAATTTTTTTCAAATTTCTTATATATCAACAAAAGTAGAAATGTTAATGGATCCTGATACCAACATAAAATTTCATTGATTAAATGTTCTCTAATATGTTCCCTTATATAATTGGCTCTTACTTTTCTCTATAGAATTATATCCAATGGTTCAATCTACTTCTCATTTTCAAAGTCCATATCCCACTCAAACTTTTCTGCTTCCCTGTAGCTTCTCCTTTAATTTATCTTACCTTAGTGTGTTGCATCCTCCCCTTTATGTCTCTAATTAGTGAGGAAAGTCTGTGATTGACCTCCTGAGCTTGCTGGATTCCATCCCATGGGAAGTATAAACATAGACAAAACTGATTTCAATTAGTGAAACAACTCTGGACAAAATCTCTTGGATCTAGCACTCTCTTTCAACAACATCTATTATCTTTCTGATCCTGACAATTATCTTTGAAAACTTCTTTTCTGAGAGAAAGACAGACAGAAAGACAGGAAGAAAGGAAGGAAGGAAGGAAGGAAAGAAGGAAGGAAGGAAGGAAGGAGGGAGGGAGAGAGGGAGGGAGGAAGGAAGAGAGGGAAAAAAATTCTTTTCTGTGTTTAATTTTTTTATTTGAATTTTTTTTCTTCCCTCTCATAGGTTCCATATGCTTGAATAAGATTTGAGTTCTTGTTATTGGTAGGGTGAAAGGATTCAGGGCAGGGTGCCCCAAAATATGCCACTTTGGCATATTAATTATTTTGAATTAAAATTACTTAAGGAACAGTCAATGCAAGAAGGAAGCTTACCCACTCCTCTCTCCTTCTGAAAGCAGGAAATAAATATACCATGTGAAGGGTACCCTTCCTGTACCTGTTGAGAGAGACACCCTTATCACCAGAGATAGGAAATTCAGGGCCAAGAAGACTGTATAAACTAACACTATTCCTCATTAATTTTCTTCCCAAATCCCAAACTTATTTTTCTGACTTTTCACAAATTGTCTAAAAGATGCAAAAGCTACCTGCTTTGGTCATTTCTTTGAGTCTCAGATTTCTATGAACTCCTTTACATACAAAATTAAAATTTATCTTTTCTCCTGTTAATCTGTATTATGTCAATTTAATTGTGAGGCCTGCCAAGGAACCTAGAAAAAAAGAAAGGGCAGGTTTTCATTCTGTACAATGTGTTAACATCCAGCTCAGGTTGACTACTTGTCCAATCAAATCATCACAACTTGTAATGGTGCACTTGATTTTCATGTTGGCAAAGATCATCCCATCATTCTGCAATATTCCTCATAGACTTCCCAAAAATTGAAGCAATCCAACTATACATTAAAATTTTAGATTATTCAGTGCAGAAAAACCTTTCTTCATAGACAACAGCCCCTGGATAAATTGAGCTACATATCTACTGTGGGGCCCATCATATAAATTCAAATAGTATACATAATCCAAACACTCTGATTGAAATACGCATTTTTTAAACTATTTTTTTATTTATTTGACAGAGAGAGATCACAAATAGGCAGAGAGGCAGGCAGAGAGAGAGAGGAGGAAGCAGGCTACCTACCCACTGAGCAGGGAGCCTGATATGGGCCTCGATCCCAGGACCCTGAGATCATGGCCTGAGCTGAAGGCAGAGGCTTTAACCTACTGAGCCACCCAGGCACCCTGAAATACACATTTTTAACTTTAGCTCACTTTCCCTTATCCAACCATTTCAAGGGCTCTAGTCTGTTTAGCACATCCATCTCCATGGTATTTTTCTCCTTATGAGAGGTTATTCCTATACCATATCTGTTTATCCTGGACTAATTCCTAGTCTTAGAAATCATTCCATTGACAGTTTGGTGATATGATGTAGGGTATCTAACTTGTTTCTACAGTGAATGTTGATTTGGGCATGCCAGACAATTATACTAATGTCAAAATCCTGAAAGGTAATGTTCCAAATACATTATGTGATATAAATTCTGAAAATATACACAGGTACAGTTCCTATCCAGGAATGGGGGGGGGGGGGGGGAGGTAANAATCATAAGGTGAGTGCATCACAACCACACACAGAGCCAGAAGAAGGTCTAAGCTTTTCTGTAAACACTGGGTTGTCATTCATACATAAATGGAAGCCTCAGACTGATATACAGAAATGTGTTCTCTCTTTGGTCTGTATATTTCTTCTTGTGCGGAGTTCAAGTCCAGAGAGACTTGAAACAGGCTTCATTCTAGAAAGGCAGTAATGGAAAATTACAATGAGTTAGAGAACACAATACTTAGGTATGTCTAAGGGAAAGCAAAGGACAAATACTTCTATTATATTAAAGTCCTTGTTCAGGAGGACCTGGGTGGCTCAGTTGGTTAAATGTCTGCCTTTGGCTCAGGTCATGATCTCAGGGTCCTGGGACTGAGCCCTGCATCAGGCTCCCTGCTCAGTGGGGAGTCTCTCATGCTCTCTCTCAAATAAATAAATAAAATATTTTTTAAAAAATTCCATGTTCATTAAAAAAACCAGAAAGACAAAAGGAGATTGAGAACAGAAAATCCAGCCCTGCCACATACAGATAGGGCAGGAATAAGCTGGTAAAGTAATTACAAAATAGCTAGCTACTATCCCACTGGCATTAATTATTGTTCTAAAACTGAATATTTAGTATGCTGTTGGTTTATAAATCAAATAACTAATTTATTTAAATTTAACAAATGAAAACTCAGTTTATCTTTCAAATGAACCATCAGTAAGTTAATTTTTAATATTGTACCATACTTAAATTTTAACACCAATTTTGGGATTAAGGAAATCTACATGAATTTATAGTCACATTACCTACAAGTATGTCATCATGGATAGTACTGTTCACATATGGGGCAAGTCAGTGTTCCCAGGGGAATGCCTCAACCAATGGGATATTGAAGCCACTGGATAAATGGTCATGTCTTCTGCAACTTAGTGAGTTTCTGGGAGATATTCTGAACCATCTTCAGGAAATCCCAGTAGAATTGAGGTGTCTTGCCTCCACAACAGAATTGATAATAAACTCTTATGTTATTTTTTTCCTCCTTTTTAAATCTTCTGTCCCTCTTGCTTCTGCTTTCTGGGATAACCTTCCATATATATGACTTATTTTTTATAAATAATTTTTATAAATTATTTTTTAGGCTCTTCTTTGAGTAATGAAGTAGACACAGAAAACAGTTGCTTATAATGGAATTCTAGAAATACATTTTTCAATGGGCAGAAAACAACAAAGAACAAATGGGATGGTAATAACTCCTGTCATGTTGAAATACAACAACTATTAAGATTATTTTTACCTTGTTGTAGATTGGGATGAAATATAGGTCAAAGTAAAAGCACTGATTCACATAATATTAGTATTTGGAAGTATGGACACACATTTATTATATAACTTTTGTGGAGTTAACTGGCTTTCCTAACTGCCAGAAGCACTGAAGAAGGAGAATGACCACCAGCCAAAGTTAGACAACTACCAAATCAAAAAATGGATGCTAAATCCAGACACTAAATATCTGGCAGAGAATTTAATCTTAAACGTGACAAAAGTACAAAGGGAACTGAATGTGCAACCTTAAATAGTGTTCTATGATAAAATCAGGGCCCTGAGAAGAAATAGGTAGAATCCTGAGACCCCAAAAAAATGCATATGTGTGTGTGGACACAATAGAGTTCTGAGCCCCTGTATTTACTCTTACTATTCCACCACAGGCAATCCTTCCTCCCTTGCTGGAGGACGATGGCCTAATCTTGCCCAGAGACCATTCAATCACTTCATCTAAGCCAAATACTTTACAAGGTGACTTTCTCCTTAAGATTTGGACCTCACTGCCTCCAAAGTAATTACGGGTAATGTTGTCAGCACAGACAAAAGGGGAAATACAGTCTCTATTCTGGGAGTATATAGTTTTCTTACTGATAGAATTACAGGTACTCAATAATATGTACCTATAGAGCTGAAAAAATAAAATATGACCAGAAACGAGTTTGTGGATGTTATACTAAAGAAGATGAAATATAAGGTGGACAGAAAAGAGTGTCTCCTGGCACCTGGCTGGCTAGTTGGTATAGCATGTGTCTCTTCCTCTCAGGGTTATGAGTTCAAGCCCCCATACTGGGTGTAGTAACTACTTAAAAATAAAATCTTAAAAAAAAAAAAAAAGTTTTCCCCATGATTCAAGTAAACAGGAATGTTAAAATAAATCTATTACATAAGATCTAAGCACTTCTATGACACTGCTTCTTGGGAGTAAGTGGCATCTAAAGGTGCTCACTTTGCTATAGCTATAATGAATTCATTTCATTGAAAGGCACAGGGGGCTGCCTGGGTGACTCAGTTGGTTAAGTGTCCAATTCTTGGTTTCGGCTCAGGTCATGATCTCCCAGTGGGGAGATCAAGCCCCATGTCCAGCTCCCCACTCAGCAGGGATTCTGGGAGTCTGCTCCCCCTCTCCCCACCTCATTCACATACAATCTCTCAAAATAAGTATTTTTTTTTTAATGAGAAAGAAAGGTTTTGGGTTCTTTGGTCTAAATGGTGGTTGTCATTTCTAGACTAGAATTGACACTAGGGAATATTTTCATCAAACTGGACTCATGGTGTTAGTGGGGATTATAAGATTCAGTAGTAGTAGACATCAGGTCACAGTACGTAACTGTCAGAACAAGGGTAAACTAATCAAAATATTAGGAAGCAAAGATGAAGTTACAACCAGAGTGCCTAGAACCATGGGAATCTGTGGCAATGGAAAATAGATTAGATTAATGATGAGAGCAAGATAGACAGCTAACAAAAAAGATGTCCTTGCCTAAAAGACAATAGACAGAGATCAGGATCTGAGGAGTTAAAGTTGAGATGAGCTGCAATAATGTAAAAGTGAAATCTCTCATCCAGTCTCTAGATCTGGAACCATTCTGAGACCCTAAACCTTTTAAATGAAAAAGATGCCAGTTCCCTTTGAGAGAGAAGACTAAAGTGCCACAATCCTTTCCCAAATGGAAGTAAAGCTATTTGACTCAGATAAAAGAGAATATAAAAATGATAAGAGAGTCCAAACTGATACTGCTATTGGAGTTACACCTACATGGTACACTAATTACAAAGGAGGCTCGATTCAAGTCTATTTCACAGTCCAGTTAGTCCATGGACTTGTCCTAGAATCATTTCTATAGTCCACAAAGTACATAATCACATTGTATATACTTACCAATGGGAAGGCATCAGATTGTTCCCTGACTTATGGATTAAGAGACATTATGACAGGAAGGGCCAAGTGGAAGCCCCCGAAACTGTCCCTGCATTAATGCAAGACAGTACAGAGGAAACAGTAGCATATGCTGTAATGCACTACAGAATTTAACAACACTCTCAGAAACTGAATCGATTCTCAAATAGTGGTTCTCAGCATTTGCAGAAAGATTCTGGGCTGCCATTGAACATGTATATAAAATTAAAAATCCCTAGAAAACTGACATAAGAAGAAAAATAAATCTGAATAATCTAACACCCATTGATTATGAAAGTTCTATTGCATGTCCAGTTTAAGCTATTTTTTAAATAAGTTATGAATGGCATTGAATTTGTCTAATGCTTCTCTGTCATCTATTGAAATAGTTATACAATATTCTATATATTCTGTTAATTTGGTAATTGATACTGATTTCATATGCTTAACTTATTCTGTAATCACTTATTACATATTAACATTTTTACATATTGCTGGATTTGCATTTATGATTTATTTAGAACTTTTAGATTTAACTTTATGAGAGAGATTCATCTGCAAGCTAATTTCTATGTACTAGCCTTGTCAAATTCTATACCAAGGTTATGCTGGCCACCTAAAATAAATTGAAATCTATTTCCTCTGCTTCTAGTCTTTTTTATAGCTGTATAATTGATAGTATTGTCCTCTTTCTTTTTGATATAATTGTAACTTCTTTTGCTTATGATTAGCATAATTTATTTCATAACCCCTGTTTTTTTATTCTGCTGGCATACATGGTAATTATTTATTTGTTGGCATTGTATACAAAAATTATACAGACAATTTAAAGCTCAGTGTAATAGAATTTTGCTCTAAAAATGATTCATTTTATATCTGGATGTCAGTTAGACTAAGGAAATACCACCTTTATCCAAGTAGAAATTGAGCTAACTCAGATGTGGGGTTCAGATTTTGTTAATTCTTATCCATTTCCATTCTGCTCCTACTCTTAGGGTGGAGCCTGGGAGGGGGTGTATCAACACGTCTTTCTCTTTCATGGTGCCCAAATTTCAATTTTTGTTCCCGAAGTCTAATGAGTCAACAAGAAGTTCTACTTAGATTATTAATCATTCAGCTGCTGCTTTCTGTTAAGCTTTTCAATCTCACATATCAGCAAATCCTTGAAGGCAGGGCTCACGTTTTATTTAAGATCACAGCACTTCAAGTCCTCACTATCTTGTTTTCCAATAACTTCAAATAGGTACATAGAAGAATGATACATAATAAAACTTCAAACAGATCAGATGCATGGGTACATTCCCGTGTATATACACCTACATACACTCAATTTTTTTACTTTTAAACCTGAACTCATTTTAATATGTCAGTTTAAAGTTATACATTTTTCTTTGTGTATTAACTACATTAGCTGTACCTCACAAGTGTTTACCTTTTATATTTTCATCATCACTGGGTTCAAACAAACCAGCTTTTTAAATATTTCTCACTGAGAATAAAGACCTGTATAAGAAATCTACCAGCTATTATATCATAACCCTAAGTTTCCAGTGCTTTTCATTCTATCTAATTCTCTCTGTGTGACCTTTGGGTCTACTTTAATAAGCATAGTTTATGAATTTTTGATTTATGATTTATAGGCTTCAAAATATTTCAATGTATTACCCATATACCATCATGCATCACCACATCTACCTTACCTTCAAACTTAATACATATCAAACATTATAATTATGTACAATAAGGGAATTAAGATATGGCTAACATTTTTCACCAAATTCTGAAAAGTAGTTCTTCTCAAATCTTTAGCTAAAAATATAACCTACCACGTTCAATATTTTATTTGTAATAATAAGGGTTCTTTAATGGTAGAATATGGACCAAGACTTTGATATTTGTAAACACAGAAGATAGATAATATTTTCCATTATATGTAGTTAAGACTAAAAATAACATTTATTGTATTCGTGTAATTTTTAAAACACATGAGGAGAAAATGGTCGCAAATATTTAGATATTTCCAAGTTAATTGATATTTACATATAACTATTTCCAAAACTATAAAATATTTTTTTATTTTCAAATGGAATTTACACTTAATTTTTTAAATTTATTTTAAAAGTATGGTATCATTCCTCTGATACTTTGCATCTAGCTTTTTCTTAGATTAGCCCACCAATATCAAAGTGTTGGTTTTTATTTATGTCGTAGATTTAAAGTTTTCAGAGAGATAAGTACACATTCTCATTTTGTCATCTTGTGACCAGTACATCAGATTTGCTCTATGACCATCTAGGCATAAAAGACAAATATATTGTCCTACAGTAGAGATTCTGTCAGGCTTACATAAAATCAACTAGTCTGTTAAGTTTACTTTCCATGACTTTGGCCTCACTGATACAATTTTCTAACCTATGTAATTTCATAATTATAAAACTATCACTATATTATAAAATCATGTAGACATGTTTGGTGTAGCTTAACATATTTTATGTATTTGTTACATATATTAATCATAGTAAGCTAAATGATATTGTGATGACCAAAAAAAAGCTCAAAATCTCAATCACTTACAAAAATGTAAAATGTTTCTTTTTGGTCACATCACTGGGTAGACACTGCTCTCTTTTTTTTTTATCCTAACTCAGAGACCCTATCACCCAAACCAGCATCTTCTGAAACAGCCAGTCCTCATGTCATAGGGGAAAAGAGTTGTGATGAACTACATGTTGGCTCTAAAAGCTTCTACTCAGAAGACACACATCACTTCCATTCACCATTTTTGGCCAAAGCTTCAGTGGCTGAGTCTTACCTCAGTGTGGTTGGGAAAAAGTTCCTCCTGCCAGGACTAGCATAACATATACAGTAAACTGCAATACAATCTACTACAGGTAACTATCTTTGATATATTTTTAATAAGTATCACTTAAAAATATCATATTTGCTTATAACAGGGACAAAAATTACCCAATTTTTCTGTAAACTCAACGTATTGTTAGGAATTATTTTATTAGCCTTAGAAAGAGTGCATATTATATAAACTGTTGTGTTCTAAGTAGTTTTATTTCAGAATGTTTCCATGATAAGTAAACTAGATCAAAATTTCTTTTATTGTGTTTTTATTGTGCAAACACAAAATTAGTGTTTGCAAGATGTAGTGTGCCTAAACTTTCATATTATTTTGATAGTGATTTAATAGATACCTTTGAACAGAGGTTGCTTGGGATTGTGATGGACATAAAGGGATAGTGGATAATGACTGGGGCTGCTCTAATCTCTGCAGAAACTAAGAATGACTCAATCTTTTTGCTGCATTATTATTACTAGACTTCATTTGAATGATAAATATAAATGAGTGAAAAAAATGTTTTCATTTATAACCCCTAGGCTTTTACCTCTCCCCATTAAAATTCAATTAGATGATTAGTAATGTACCCAAAAACTTGTGGTGACATTTTCTTTCCTATTGCACTTACGTTCTTAAATAGAAATCCCGGCTGAGTTAAAAAAAAAATGTGTTTCTTATAACTGAAACATATTTCTTCAGTATCCAAAAATGATAAGCCAGACCCAATATGGGGGTGGGGGAAAGAGTTACAGCATAAATGTAACTAACAAATGAATAAGGGACTCACCAAACACAGGTTCTATTAGATTTCTGTGCTAAAACTCTTCAGAACGTGTGTTCACACAAACTGAGTCTTAATTTCCATTCCAAAAGAGGTAGTGCATAAAGACTCTACCCAGGCATCTGTGACCCAGATAAGTCAAAGATGGTGTTAGGCCAACACTGGGCCTAATTTCAGTGATTCCATGAGTCAAGGTTTTATTATTTCCAATTCTCTGTTGATTATCTTTTTCCAAAGAAATCTCAAAGGCAGCTGACTATGTTTATGAGATGGGTATGGATTGGCTCTTGCTAATCAATGTAGTATTGCAACAGTATTTTCTGTGCACAGTACCCATTAGAGAAGAGAGTAATATTAAGAGAACTTTTCACAAAAGCAAAAATTTTGCCTCAGAAACTGCATTCATAATTAATAAATCTCAAAAGGTGGGATATACTTGTATTTAAATAACACTTTGTTATACTATAAGGAATCAATGTCTTATAAGGTTGACATATTTTTAAGAACATAAAGTGTAGTATATAGATTAGGAAAATGTTGTAATCACCACAATACTCACGTTGAAATAAACTCTAATAACTTTTATTCACTCATTATTTCTCATTAGTTATTTGCTCTTTTGGAACATTATTTCATTGTTCTCTACATAATTCTTCCCTAGATTGCCTCAGAGCAAGGAAACCTAGAGGTAGTAAAGAACATAGTGAAATTCAAACCCCATCCCAAAGTTATTAGCCAACAATATCACAGAGGGGTCCTGGAATTATTTTAAGAAGTTGTATTTTAGAACTCCTTTGGGACCCCTTTAAGCAACTTGACACTGGTTTAGCTTTTATTTATTCATTCTTCAAGATCTTGTGGGTCTCGTTTTAATACAATACTTTCTGTGGTTAGAATAGGTAGCAGAACTAGAATTTTGAGTCTGTTTCAGGTCCCAATGATCTCTGAATACATGAAGAGATTATCTGATCAAGCTTTTCCAGCTGTAAGCCTTGGTTTCATAATGCTAGCTAATATGTCTTCAGAAATCACTGTCTCAGGCTCTGTTATAAATGCTTAATCCTCAGAACAATCTAGGAGATTACTACTATTACTATATATGTTTTATAGTTAAGAAAACTGAAGGTATAAAAAGATTGCTAGCTGGTAAGTATATAGAAAGAATTCACAATTAAGTAAATTTGTTCGGAACTGTTAACCACTACTATCTCTAATTATAGAAGATTCTGTACAAATAAAGCTTTTTATATAAAATTTTCTGGGATATTCAAATAAAAATAACAAATATGCAAAGATAAGTTTTAGCATTTATTTGTTATTTCTGACAAAGCATGACTCATTTCTTTTAGCCATCTCTTTATATTGCATAATCCTGGAAGGAAAAGTATGCATTACACTGTACCAACACATTTTGAAATATAGTAAGTAGAATCATCTAACCATATTGTATTCAGAAGAGACTAAAACACTTAGGTACCAAGAATTTCCCTTCATAAAGCTTGGTTCATACTAGTTTTTGCGAACTGTCTTACCCATTGAAAACATATCTGTGAATGGTATATGAATAGAAAATATTTTTTCAGATGTTCAGTGGTACTCATAAGTTCCTGCAAACACCCACAAATTTTCCCCTGAGTCTTGGCTAATTTTCACTTCACAGATCTGTGAAATATTTTAAAATAAAAGAAACATGTCAGGAACTCTTTGTTCGTCTGGTTCCTTCCTTCTTGGCTCCCGGTATTTTATCTCTTACCCTGTTTTGCCATATTTGTCTGTGCAAGAAATAGGTGTATATTCAATCAGTTTATTTAACATGTCCTTCTGAAAAAAATTTCCACCACGCAAGAAAGTGAAAAGAACTTTAGAGGGAACATCTTTTTTTTTTTTTTTAAGATTTTATTTATTCATTTGACACAGAGAGAGAGATTACAAGTAGGCAGAGAGAGAGGAGAGAGGAGGAAGCAGGCTCCCTGCTGAGCAGAGAGCCCGATGTGGGCCTCGATCCCAGGACCCTGGGATCATGACCTGAGCCGAAGGCAGCGGCTTTAACCCACTGAGCCACCCAGGCGCCCTAGAGGGAACATCTTTAAATTCATCTCCTATGTTCTGTCTTTAACATTTTATTACACTTGTTTTATCACATGCCTTTTCTTCTGTCTATTCCTTCATCAATCTTATTTTTTGAAGCAAATTAAATTGTAGATATCTGTAACTAACCACTAAATGTTTCAGCATATTATCAAATGTAATTTAATACTAGTTATAGTGTTATTCACTTTATGTGAAATTTATATAACAATAAATGCAGAAATCGGAGTTGTGTATTTGCTAAGTTTTACAGTACACACATTTGTTTATTCCAAATATCTATCAAGAGATTGTTACCATCACTACACATGCAAAATTTTTACAAAAATAACTTTAACCTATATTCTTTTTTTCCTGCCTTCCATGGCCTATAGCTAATAACTCTTGAATAATCTATGGTCCTCTTCTAAATATTACACCTAACCAAGTTGAGAATTACCTTAAGAATCCTATTGTTTCTCACACAGAAAGCTATCCAAAGGAATAGGAAGCCAAAGTTTATTTTTTGGAGGCAATTTCTGGGAAAGGATAATCCGAATGTGACCCAGTGCCCTCACTAATCAGAAGAAGAAGAAATCAGAGGTGTAAAAGAAAAGGATTTGTGTGACAGGAGAGGGAGTCACAGTCACAGCAAGAGTTCCAAAAATCTGCAGAGGAGTACAATCCAGCCTTTGGCAGAATACTAATTTGCATATACATACGAGAAAACTACCCAAGGTGGGAAAAGAACCACTGGAAAATAAGCTGAATATTTCTGGGAGTTCAGTAGAGTGGGGAATAGCTTATTTTGCCACCAATCAGAATAGAAAGATCTTGGGGCACCTGGCTGGCTCAGTCAGGGGCACATGCAACTCTTGATCTTGGGGAGTTCAAGGCCCATATTGGGTATGGAGATTGCTTAAAAATAAAATATTTAAAAAAGAAGAAGAAGAAAAAGATCTTCCAATACATGGGGTATGAAGAAGGGTTCTCTGAAGGGTACCATCTTAATAGCTTGGGTACATTAACTTCCAACTAAGCATGTTTTAGGTTCATCTTAATGAAGCTAAGAGACAAGTTATTATAGGGTCAAATTAATCTCAAATGAATTAACTGTCTTCCAGAAAAAAAATCTAAAATCATTTAAAGAAATAATAAAATCCAATACCCAACATCCCACATTTACAATATTTAGCATGCAATTAAAAATTTTCATTCATGCACGGAAACATAACTCAGAGGAAAAAACTCAACCAATCAAAATGAAACCAAAAATGACAAAGAAGATAGAATTAGAAGAAAATGACCTTACAATAGCAATTATAAACATGTTTCATGTGATCAAGAAGATTGAATAAATTATGAACATGATGATAAAAGATATTTAAAAAAGTCCAAATGAAACTTAGGGAGATGAAAAATAATTCATGTGAAAAATACACTGAATGTAATTAGTAGCAGATTAGATATTGCAGAAGGAAAGAAGAGTGAACTTAAAAACATAGTTATAATTGGGCGCCTGGGTGGCTCAGTGGGTTAAAGCCTCTGCTTTCGGCTCAGGTCATGATCTCAGCGTCCTGGGATNGCTTCCTCCTCTCTCTCTGCCTGCCTCTCTGCCTACTTGTGATCTCTCTCTCTGTGTGTCAAATAAATAAATAAATAAAAATCTTTTAAAAAAAATAGTTATAACAAGTATTCAAAATAATGCTCAGAGAGGATAAAAAGATTGAATAGAACATAAACAACATATCAGAGACCTGTTGGCCAGTATCAAGTGCAATGTAATTAACCTATAACTGAACTTCTAGAACAAGAGAACAGAAAAATATTTAAAGACCTACACTTTTCTGAGTTGAAGAAATATTTAAACATGGAATTTCAAAAGGCACAACAAAATCCAAGCAGAATACACTTAATGAAAACAACTCTAAGGCATGTCATAATCAAAGCACTGAGAACCAATGATATAGATATCTGTTAAGCTACCACAGAATAGACACATTAGAGAACAAAGATAAAAATTAAAGTCTTCTTTCTAGAAAAAAATAAAAAAGCACATCTTTAAATAATTGAAATATACGTGTCTCTCTATTCCGTGTTTCTCTATTCCTAATGCTGGTTCAGTATCAGTATTCAAGAAACTTTTACTGACTTAAAGAATAAAACGATGAATAAATGAAAAAAATAATTAAAAGGAAAACTATCAAATTAGAAATCTATATTCAGCAAAAAGCAAAAATTAAGATTAAATACTTCTAGACAAAGGTTGAGAAAACTCACTACAGTAGACTGTATTAGAGATGTTAAAGAAGTTATTTAGACATATAATATCAGATAGAATATAAAACCACATGGAAATCTGGATTCATACAGAGGAAAGAAGACTGCTAGAAATGGCAAATATATAGGTACCTGTAAAAGACTTTTATCTGTAAAGATATTATTTGTAAAGATAATGTATAGTGTAGGGTAAACAAGAATCAATTATGTATTTTTTAACATATGAAGTATAAAACCTCTGGCACCAATAATACAAAGGACAGGAAAGGATAAATGGAAGGGTATGGCTGTTTCTTATACCATATGTGAGGTAGTATACTATTCAAAAGTAAACTGTGATAAGCTACAATGAATATTGTAAACTTAAAACAATGAGTAAGATACAGTAACATAAAATAAAATGAAACAAGTAAATTGAAACAGGGAGTTATTGGCATAAGATAGTATTGAAAATAAGGGGAATGGCTGAAAATATAAAGGAGAATTCAGAGACTGAACTATGGAAAACTCTTAACATTAAGAGTTTAGGAAGTAAGGAGCAGAAGCTAATGGAGAAAGCAGGGGAAAAAGCAGAGACAAAGGCAAGATTTCTCATCCAACTCCTGAACTTGAGCATTTGGTTGATAGGGGTAAAACAATTTCATAGACTCTCTCCCATGAATGGAAAATCTGTGTTCTTCTAGAAGGAGACTTTTCTCTGATGTTCTTAGAAAGAGATGTGTTTATTAAATATATGTATTTCTAATATTTTACATATATTTGATGTTTCATATGCTCAAGTTGAAATTATTGAAACTTATAATTGTGTTTAAAGTTTCTCCATATTTCTATCAGCTTCTATTATATGCACATGAATTTCAGCATAATCTCTCATATAAAATAGAAGCATAATTTCTTCAGGTATCATATAAGAAATAACCATTTTAAAGATTTATCACTGCAATATCAGTTTGCATAATGTTTTAACAGATATTATCAAAGGGACTCAGTTCTTTATGAACTATTGATCATAAATTCATATATATTGTAAAGAAAACAATCAAGACTTCATTGTACTCAAGAAGATCTTTATATATAATGGCTGCTTTTCCATCCTCATTGTAAATTATATATAAGTTTGATGAAAGGAAATTCTAAAATATGTTGAATAATATGCAGCTAGTCTTTGACTAAAGGATATGTTCATTCCAATTATCTCTAAAACCATTATGAAATTTGAAATATCCAAATATTAACAATAAATTCACATAATATTCCTTGCATCACTGTCTTTAAGTTTAATAGATGTGACAGCATCTAATAAATTGCGATTTTGAACATACATAAATAAGTTCACTAATGTCAGAAATAAGCTTTAAAAAGTTACATAAATGAAAGATTCAATGTCAGTTGAATATCTATCTCACATATTAACTATAGTAAATTCCAAGAAGCATTTTTAGACAGGGAGGGGTTCAGAGAGAGAGGGAGGGAGAGAATCCTTAGGAGGCTCCATGCCCAGCTTAGAGCCCAACATGGAGCTCCATCGCACAACCCCAAGATCATGACTTGAGCTGAAATCAAGATTTGGATGCTTAACTGACTGAGCCACCCAGGACGCCCCAAGAAGCATTTTTAAAAAAATTAAAGAAGTTCTATAATTGAT
This sequence comes from Ailurus styani, assembly GCA_002007465.1. Taxonomy (NCBI): domain Eukaryota; kingdom Metazoa; phylum Chordata; class Mammalia; order Carnivora; family Ailuridae; genus Ailurus; species Ailurus styani. The sequence goes on along the minus strand of LNAC01000295.1, from coordinate 2,123,696 downwards.
ATGAAAATAGAAATAGCCAAGTATAACCAAAACAATTTTTCCAAAACATTTTTTAAAGAAAATTATTATAAAATTATAAAAGTATACTACCTGATTTTAATGTTTGATAGGAGGCTATGTAAAAACAAAAATGTATTACTGGCAAAAAAAGACCGAGTCCAAAACTATGAACACGCTGATATGATTAATTTTTAACAAAACATCAAACTAATTGAAAATGGGGAAAAGAAAGTCCCTAACCTCAGACTTTGCAAAAAAAAATTAGCTTGTGATGGATGGCACCTAAATGTAAAAGCTGAAACTGTAAAACTAAAAGGAAATATAGGAGGATATCTTTAAATTTAGACTAAACAATCATTTCTTAAGGAAAGCAGCAGTCATAAAAGAGAAAAATCATAAATTAGACTTCATCAGTGTTAAAATATCTGCTCTGAAAAAGGTTCCATTTAAGAAAATTAAGAGTAGATAAATTGCTAAAAGAGTAGATATTAAAAGTTCTCATCACATACAAAAAAGGTAACTACATGAGGTGTTCATTTTGCAATGTATAACTATATCAAATCACTGCATTGCACACGTTAAGCTTACACAATGCTATATGTCAATTATTTGTCCATAAAACTGGATAAAATGGCAGTAGAGAGGGAAAAAAAAAGATATTGATCAAATTCATAGACATTGTAACAAGAGAAAGGAACCAGATAAAAAAGAGCACATTCTCTGTAATTCCACTTATATGAAGTGCTAGAATGAGTAAAGATATTCTAGGGGGAGAGATAATTAGAAAGCAGGGGGAAAGGAACAGACTTGGAAAGGAGATGAAGAAAACTTCCAGGGGGTGGAAAAGTTTTAGGTCTCGGTAGATTTATGTGTCACATGGCATTGGATATGCATATCATCTTAAAAACTACAAAAATAAGGGGTGCCTGGGTGGCTCAGTCAGTTAAGCATCCGACTTGGGTTCAGGTCATGATCTCATGGGTTGGGGGAATCACCCCTGCCTCAGCCCCACCTGGAATCCCACCTTTGTCTCCACTTTCAGCCTGGAGTCTGCTTGTCTCTCTCCCTTTGCCCCTACCCCTGCTCCTGCTCTCTCTCTCAAATAAGTAAAAAATCTTTTTAAAAAAAGAAAAACTATAAAAATAATATTCAAGTGGGTGGAGAAGGCTATAAATGAAATGAGAATTGTATAATATCCATAGTTGTTGAAATTGGGTAGATCCAGAGGGGTTCCTTACACTACTCCGATTTTTATGTTTAAAATTCCTATAGGCCAAAGCAGTTCCTTTTTTTAACAACTTAATTTTATTTATTTATTTATTTATTTATTTATTTATTTATTTATTTATGTTCCAAGATTTATTGTTTATGCACCACATCTAGTGCTCCATGCAATTCGTGCCCTCCTTAATACCCACCGCCAGGCTCACTCATCCCCCCCACCCCCTACCCTCCATAACCCTCAGTTTGTTTCAGAATCCACTGTCTCTCATCTTTCATCTCCCGCTCTGATTTACCCAATTCACTTTTACTTTCCTTCTCCTAATGTCCTCCATTCTATTCTTTATGTTCTACAAGTAAATGAAACCATATGACAATTGACTTTCTCTGCTTGACTTATTTCATTAAGCATAATTTCCTCCAGTCCTGTCCATGTTGATACAAAAGTTAGGTATTCATCCTTCCTGATGGCTGCATGATATTCCATTGTACAGACACTTCTTCAATGAAGACACACAAATGGCTAACAGACACATGAAAAAATGTTCAGCATTATTAGCCATCAGGGAAATTCAAATCAAAACCACATTGAGATACCACCTTACACCAGTTAGAATGGCCAAAATTAACAGGACAGGAAACACAAGTGTTGGAGAGATGTGGAGAAAGGGGAACCCTCTTATACTCTTGGTGGGATTGCAAGTCGGTGTAACCACTTTGGAAAACAGTTGGAGATTCCTCAAAAAATTAAAAATAGAGCTACCCTGTGACCCTGCAATTACACCACTGGGTATTTACCCCAAAGAAACAGATATAGTGAAAAGAAGGGCCACATATACCCCAATGTGCATAGCAGCAATGTCCACAATCGCCAAACTCTGGAAAGAGCTGAGATGCCCTTCAACAGACGAATGGATAAAGCAGTTCCTTATTCTATTGTTTTCTTTGTATATATGTATATCTTTCAAAGAAAGACTGAAGATTTCCTTGAAGGAACAAATCAACTTTTTATAAAATTTGAGGAAGAAGCTGAGTTTTTATGCTTCCAAACTCCATTTAGATCGTTTTGTTTTGTACATAACGTTTTTACCACGATTAAGTAGCTAATATCATAATTCAAATTTGTAGAGCATAAATAATATTTGTTAAGAATTTTTGACACATTCCAAAACCATGAAAGGGCTCAAGATTTTTGAGTAAGACTTGAGTTTTTAATCCTAACTAGTGACCTCAGTTAAAGCCACTTCACGACTCTGAGTATCAGTTTCCCTATTTGTAAAATTGAGGAGGGATGATCATTAATGATCTCATTTAATCTTCCCAATGACTTTGAATAGAAAGTAAGTGAAATAAGTATTCAGTGTGTTGGGAACACTACAAATATTTAATAAATTTTAGTTTTTTCAAAATTGCCAGTGTTTCCGTCGTTAATTTATCTTCATTTTAACAATATAAATTATGTTCAAATATACTACAGTGTTATACTTTGAGATGAGAGGTCTTTGATATTACAGAGACAAAAAGTACCATATTTTTTTATAAGTTAAGTTACATATTCTGTTTCTCTGAGTGGTAGAAAGAAAATTCCTANTAATAATAATAAATTTTAGTTTTTTCAAAATTGCCAGTGTTTCCGTCGTTAATTTATCTTCATTTTAACAATATAAATTATGTTCAAATATACTACAGTGTTATACTTTGAGATGAGAGGTCTTTGATATTACAGAGACAAAAAGTACCATATTTTTTTATAAGTTAAGTTACATATTCTGTTTCTCTGAGTGGTAGAAAGAAAATTCCTAAATTTTACTTTCCTGGTACCAAGACAGAAAATATATACCCATGTATCATTTATATGGATTTTGCCTTTTAAAAACAAGATCCTTGAATTTTATTTTATTTTATTTTTTTAAAATATTTTATTTATTTATTTGACACAGAGAGAGAGATCACAGGAGGCAGAGAGGCAGGCAGAGAGA
>LNAC01000295.1:2099263-2120475 GCA_002007465.1 Ailurus styani | reverse complement strand
AGAGCCCGATGCGGGCCTCGATCCCAGGACGCTGAGATCATGACCTGAGCCGAAAGCAGAGGCTTTAACCCATTGAGCCACCCAGGCGCCCAAGATCCTTGAATTTTAAATTACAAATATCTATTGTCATGCTTTCTTGTATTACGATATGTAATTTATGGAAGAGATTGACCTGAAAATTTAAATTCATTTTTCCAATTTAATAAGGTAATTAAGAAAGATACTTTGAGGAGATATATAAATGATAAAAGTGTTATTTGGGATTTATTAAAGAGAAATCCTTTTCTTTTAAACAAAATCTTATACTGCTAAAACAAGAAATGTACTGTCTATAAAAAAATGTGGTCTATTTGAATATAATAAAGTTAAATATTTACTATTTTAATTTATAATAATTTCAAAAATTCCTTAAATGGTACTAAATGAAAAGTTTCCTTAAGGTTTGACAAATTTTGCAAAACAAAAATCAGATCATGTTGATAGTCTGGAAGGATTTTAATTGGTCCATGTAATTGATTAATATATTTCCAGTGTTTAATCTTACCCGAAATCAACTATTTTCAAGTTTTTCTAATCATGACTATTTCTCAAGATAAGCAAATGCTGGGCGCCTGGGTGGCTCAGTTGTTAAGCAGTTGCCTTCAGCTCAGGTCATGATCTCAGGGTCCTGGGATAGAACCCCATGTCAGGCTCTCTGCTCAGCGGGAAGCCTGCTTCTCACTCTCCCACTCCCCCTGCTCATGTTCCCTCTCTCACTGTGTCTTTGTTTGTCAAATAAATAAAATCTTAAAAAAAAAAAAGGTAAGCAAATATGCTGTCTATAATATTGGCTGAAATAATTTTATATACATTTTTCCTTTTTCTTTACTAATAGTAAACTCATAAATCATGAGCACCATATTATTTGGCATTTCACTGTTTAATTTTCCAATATTTTTTAAAATTTTCATCTTCATCACTATTACTGATCATTATATTTGTAAGGATTTTTTTCAGAAGAAATGCACACTTTATAATTTTGACAGTTGTAGCAAAATCAATAAATAGTATAACGCCTCTAAAATGGCCCTCGAGGATCTCTGCCTACTGATAATTAATGCCTTATGCAATCTCTGTCTTTGAAGTGTGGACAGACCTAATGATTCTTTTCTAAAGTATGTAATAAGGCAAAAGTGATGGGATGCCACTTTTGAGATAGGGCTACAAAACAACCAGGACATCTATCTTGTTTGCTCACTTTCTATCAGTATAGCCATGTCCAGTCCAATCCACGGGGAAGGTTGTCATACTGTAAATGTCCTACAGAGAACTTTACACAGATGTCTCAGGCCAATAATCGGGAAGGACCTGAGGCTGACCATAGCCACATGAATGACTACAGACTCTATAGACACTTTGATTGCAGCTTCATGAAAGACTCTGAGACAGAGGCAGCCAACTAAGTCATGCTATTTCCTTAACCCATAGATATTTTGAAATAATAAAGTCTGATGTTTTATTCAGCTTAGTTTTAGAGTATCTACTAATTAGAGTACTCTAAATAGAGTAATAGATATTGAGGCAATAGATAACTAATACAAAGGATTAGAAAGTTGTGCTGATATGCAATGGTGTCACATCAACTAGGCTCAAATATTAGCTGATTGACCTCTAACACTAGCCCCTAGTGCCACTCGAAAGTATGTGTGGAAAAAAAATAAGTTTGAGTAAATTTACAAATTGCCTCAGTTATTAACCTTGGGAAAACATAAGAAAAAAATTTAAACCATTAAAATATTTAAGTATCATATCTACCTTGTTCCAAAAAAAGCATAATTCTTTGCTCATATTTATTTGCTTTTAGAATGCTAAATTTGAATGATAAAAATGGAACATGAATAACTTTCTTATATCCCTAGAGAGATCCTCAACTTTAGCTATGATGCACTTTAACTACAATGCCACATATTGGGATTAAAGTCTTTTTATCAAGATTTATTGGATACTAAAAGTGAATTACGATGTTCTGTTCAATCTCACTTGTCTGTGCTTCCTTCCGTCATGGATACTGGTTATGACTGATGGTAAGCATAATGTTCTCTGTGCTTCATGTATTTCCGGTATGCTTGCCATTAACAGAAAAACCACACTACAAGTAGTTGTATCATGATGAGCTAGGAAAGTTCCTTCAGTGTTTGCTTTGCTCACACTTTCTCTCTCCCTGGTAGTGTTGCCACATGCAATGATTTCCTGCAAGTAACCTGAACCCAAGAGATACACTATTTTCTAGAGTATAATTTTGTAATTGTCAAAACTACTTAAAAATTAAAACAAAAACTGACAAATTACAAAAAAAATTGAAAGCTGAAGTGGTTTGAACTTCGAAATACTTAAAGCTTTTTGTTGTTGTAAAAAACACAACAAAACAGGTTTTGGCATAAATGAGTTTTTCTACCAAGCAAATTCCAAATTCTTCTCTGTGTGGTACTGCCATCTAGTGGGAAGTTCAGTGGGGCTAGCTAATAATCCTAAATTTGTTTTGGTTATCGGTAAAGAGAACCAGTTTCTCCCACATTTATTGAGCACTTGCTACATGGACAAGGCACTTTCTGCTTAGCTATGCGAGATTTTTTTTAATGATTGAAATTAAAAACTTAGACCTTGGGTTCAAATATTTATTGTCTTACCTAGAATTTTAAAATCACAACTGATAATAGTTACATTTTATCTTAGTGACTTGACCGTATTTTAAAGGTACTGTCATATTTAAAAAGCCTCTGTTGCCCTCTAGACCTTATACCCTCCTCCTATCACAGAGTCTGTCATGCATTTGAAAGAAACTGTGGAAGAAAACAAAGAGTTATTTTGAGTCAATCCCAAGTTTTGGAGAATCAATGTATAATGTAAATGCTATTAATACCATAATTTCTACTAGGATCTTTCATCAATGACTAGCAAATTTCCTCGAGGAACGTTGGTTTTTCCCTAAGCAACAAAATAAGATGTGACATTTATTGTGTGTGTTCATAATTCATTTTATTTACAGAGTTTAACTATTTTAAAGAAAATTCAAATAAAACCACCTTGTATGAAAATGTATGTAAACCTTGGAAATAGTGAAAACTAAAAGGTGAAATAGATTTTTGAGTATGGTATAGATAGTGATAATGTAGAGGAACCATGAAAAAGTGATGTTTAAGCTAATATTTTAGGGAAAGCACTGTCACTAGTGATTTCTGTGATAGCTTGCTAAATTAAAAAAAATCACAAGTTTCTGAGATATAGACACATTTAAAATGAACATAATTATAAAAACAGTGGGACATATATTTGTTTATTTTTAGTTATATTGGTGGCAGAGTTTTTAGACTGGCAATTGCAAAAATAAAAACCTCTTAAAGACCAAAAATTAAGAATACTTAGTGGACTCAGACTGAATAACTAAAAATTATTGCATTTATTCATGAGATTGTAATAATACATTCCTGAAGAGATGACTAGAAAAACTTAATTTCTAATTTATCACCATATCATAGTTAACTAAAAACAATAGCTGCAATTTGTATAGTGCTTTGAGGCTCATAAAATGATTTTACAAACCTCATTTTATTTACACGTCTGCAAGCAGATATTTGTTTCTAATTTGAAACAGGAGATATTTAGATTTCACAAGCTGGCAGTCCAGTCCTGCTCCTCTGGTCAATCATAGGCTATTATCTGGAAAACTGTTGCAAGCTTTTCACTAGGTTTTCACTAGAAGATGTGATTAATCCTCTTTTTAGTGTAGTCAATGGGCTTACCCAAGAGTCGGAGGGAAAATCTAAATCTAATTGTAAGTACATTCTTCTTTATATTTGATTTAAAAAAACATGTTTCACTGTCCTAAACTGTATATTTCATACAGAAGAGAAATGCTAGCTTTGGGGATGATTTACTTATTGCAAATTCCTTTTTCATCTATCATTCCCTACTTTATTGTGTGTGCTATATTTGTATAAATACATTTCACCTGAATTTCCTGAAATAGTTCTGTGATCTCAAACTTCCTGTCTTTCCTTTGAAAGGCTTTACATGGATGTTCATTCAAATGCATGCACAGTTAAATCCGGTTCATCAGTTAGCATCAATTTTCTAACCTGTCTATGTTTGTCTTGTTTGTTTGCTTTGGTTTTTAGTTCTGTACATGGTCCATCATGAACTATAGGTGGCACATGATCCTGAAGTATTTTTTCATATGCTATCAGTTAGTGTTTTCTCAACACTACTACTATCACTAGAAGTGCTATAAGTTTGATGAAAATATCATAAAATATTTTAGTTGATGTTAAAGTTCTTTCAGGTATACATACAGTAATAATAACACAGCGTTTTGTCATTTAAAACATCTTGGCACTGTTTAATCAAGTTAAATAAGTTTGGTGCCAGGAGACATTCTCACTGTCTGTGTGGCCTCTTATAAGACATTTTCTCCTCTCCTAGTCATAGGTTCCTCATTTACAAATACAAGATGATAAAGAACTATAGGACTTATAGGAGAGAAAACTTAAATTGTGTCTTAATGCACATCATAAAACATAATATGGTATACAAAACTTGCCCTAACAAAATAGTTTATACAAGACGTATACCTCCCAGATAATTTTATTATGCATGCAAATGTTTTGAAAATATTTACCACTTTGCACTGTGCTTTGGGGAAAAATGGGGGTGTTTCAAGCTATGCGTGAGTAGCTGTTCTATTGCATTATTCTTAAGGTATAATGTTTTCTTCTTAATAATCAAGCATTCCTTTCTTCTTGCTTAAGAATGATAGTCCACTTTGGGAAAGCAAAGATTTATACAACGGACTCTTCATTTAAACCTTATGTCAAGAAATAAAATCTTTATGTCCACACATTTTGAACTCCTACCTTCATGCATTTATAGTGTGTTACATTTCCCAGATTTCTCTTATTTAATGTTTTATGGCCTGTTTTCCAGATTCAGGTAGTAAAAGCTTAGAAGGTATGTTTAAATAGACAGAAGGGGTACAGAAACATATTTTAATTAAAAATAGCTTGGAATAGAAATCTTTGCCCGGTTTCAAAATAGTTTGCACTGAAAGCTAATGAGCAAATAAGAAATCTGATCTTTTCTCCAATGAAACCCAGAGTGATATGCATGTGCTGTTGCATATTGGCCTAAAAATGGCTGCTTGGAATTCATCCAAATTCCACCAAGTTTGTCTAATCACCGATGAGCAGTTTTTCATTTGCACAGATGAAACACAATTGAAGCAAAATGTAACTCAAGCCAGTATGTTTGGAAGAATAAAGACTGAACATTGGAAGAAAAATTTCTGAAAAATCTTTTTTTTTAAGATTTTATTTATTTGACAGAGAGAGAGAAAGCACAAGCAGGGGGAGCATCAAGCAGAGAAAGAGGGAGAAGCAGACTCCTTGCTGAGTAGGGAGCCAGCCCCGGCACTGAATCCCAGGAATTTCTGAAAAATCTTTAGCAGAATTTGTAAACTGAATTAGTCCATTCTCTCCTTTAATAAATCAACCTTCTTCTGTACTCAGATATCTTGTGGCAAGTTTTACAGGTGACTGTACAAATTAGAAGTATATCTCAGAATGGACATAGGGTCAGATAGCTTCTATGCCCTGGCCCACTCTGACCTGTATTAGGAGCTTAAAGATCAAAAAATTAGGTACTTCAATGTCCCAACCTGATGCCCATATGCTATTCCTTTACTTATAAAATAAAGAAGGCTACAGCTTCCCAATAACCAGTTAGGACTGTCTATTAAATGAAGAAAAGGCATTTAAATATGAAACTATAGCACACTTTGGGTAGATAGTCCAAACTCCCTACAAGACTGTCTCCTGTCCTGAAAGATGGATTGGTGACTCACTCATGAAAGATTAGATAGCCAGTAAGTTTAAATAGGATATTTAACAGGCTGATCTCTTGAATGGTGGAAATCTAAAAATTTAGGATTTGAGGGGCAGCCATCTTCTGCCACGTGAATCAAGTAATAGAAAAAACTCAACTGTAGGGAGAAAATTAAGCGGCAATGAGAGAGAGGACATAGATGAGAATCAGGGGGTGTATATTTTATACTCCACATGGGGTTTTGTTCTGTTCCCAGTTCTACTTCCTGTCAGTAATACCAGTTGCACTTTTGTATTTGACTTTCATTTAAAAACTTCACAAACAAAAACCTAATATCCTTAAAGATTTCTTTGTTGGTCTGTTTAAACTGGCTTGAGGTGACCTCTGATATTTGCAACTAGAAAACATTCACACATACAAAACGATGATACAGAATTGTGAAAATCTGGGGAACGAAATAGCCTATTCTAGAATTTAAAGTTCCTTTGTAAAAGTAAATCATCCATAACATAAGGAATTAAAAAAAAACAATATATTCTCAGGAAATGGGTTAGTTTAAGGGATCCACCTTCCAACTATTGTTTATTTTTTTAACCTATCTTGTGGAAGCTTTGTTTTCTTCTCCTTCTTATTCCACCAAAACCCCATCTAACACTTCAACTTCAATAAGTAATACATTTTCAATTCAATAAGTAATACATTTTAAATTATTAAATTGATAGCCAATATAATATTAATTATTAATATAACATATTAATGAGACTTGGGTTAAACAGAGCATATCATTCACTTACATTACCACTAATATTGGCAAAATTTGTGGTCCGTATGTGGCCTGTATAGTGGCTAGATGTGATACAGCCTTTTTCAAATTCAGGAACATGATTTCACGAAACCACATAATACAATCTTTCGTAAAAGGACATTAAAAAGTAATGGGATTTACTTGAACTTAATGCCCAATGAGACTGAATACCCAGTGTCCTAAGGTTTGATATTTACATTTTGTTTTAATCTTAATGAATATCAATTATACATGTCTTATGCAGTATCAAGCTTAATTAAAGAATGTGCATAATTTATTAACATAACCTTTAGATTTTTCAAATGACTAATATTTTCAATAATATAATTCACTCTTCAAGAAATGTAAAGCCTTCTTTTATTTAAGAAACATTACTACATTGATATCATCTGGCAAGGGAAATTGAATCCTGTTCTTTAGGTAGACTTTGTTTTTTGTGTTTTTTTTTTCCAAATACTCAAGAATTCTAGAAACATTCTAAGAAACCTGCCACTATGTGAGCATTCTTTATCACTACCTTTATTTCAATTTTGTTTTCTACAATTGTCCCTTTTCAGATTTCAAAATAAATGTTTAATAATACATTTTAGAATTTTTACAATGAGATTTTCTACAATGTGCTTCTATATAAACACATACACAAATATTCTCCCTTATTTAAATAAATTTGATGTAATATGAATGTTTTCATATTCATGAAAGTATGTTTCTGGAAAATTATTAATTCTAGAGCAATGTAGCCTGTATTCAATAATAAATGCATATTTCACCTAAAAGAGCAAAGCTTTCATTCATGAAATGTCACTTGAAAATTGGTCTTACTCAGTGCTTTCTAAGAATTTTCTGTGATGATGAAAATTCTCTAACTGCACTATCCAATATAGTAGTCACTGGTCACATTTAGCTATTAAGCATTTGAAAAACAGTATGACTGATAAGCCAAATTTTAAATTTCATATAATTTTAAATAATTTAAGGTGAAGTTAAATAGCTAAATTTAAGGTAAAGTTAAATCTAATGAGAACTGGGGACATAGAATAAATACAGGAATTATAATCAAGAATGTTAGTTAATTAGAAGACAGAAAAAAATTTGGAAGGAACTTTGAAAGAAAGGCAAGGGCTACCCATGGTCTATAAGGTGTGTGTGTGTGTGTGTGTGTGTGTGTGTGTGTGTGTGTGTGTAAAGATGATCATATTTGGAATGTTTAGAGGAAGGAAAAATATGAAGGAATTCAATTCAATGAAAAAAATAAAAATACTTTAGGTATAAAAGACACTATTTCGGATGTGGCAAAAATTTAAAATTGCCAGGAAGGAGCAGAATCTACAGTAAAATAAATGACTTCATTTGGAATCATCGCAACTTTTCCTCCTTAATGCATGAACATTTAGAATAAAGAGATTAAGTCAAGTCATGTATATTTGAAGGTAGAGGGAAGGAGTGGAGGAGAATTAATATTGGGTTCTTCTAGCTTCTTATCTTCTAGGAATTAGAAGATTTAAAGATTTAAGACTTGCATTTAATAAACCTGTTAGTGCCATATTCTAGGAATTGTATATGAAGACGGATAATAAAGGAAACTTTATTATTGCACTTCAGGGACTTGTGATCCAATGCTGAGACATACACCATGCAGCAAAATACACTGAGAATTACTACAAGAAAGGCATATGGAGTATGAGATGGGCAGGGAGGAAGATTAAATTTACTTTCTTTGGGGGAAATAAAATTAGGTTGATGGTTAGGATTAAGATAGTTTAACAGAAGAGGTAACATAAAGCTCCATGAAAGACAAATCAAGAAAAGCAATTCTTACAGTATTAAATAACATGTGCACAGGGATGGTATAAAGGTTCTTAAATGTTATATCATAAGATGTCTGCAAAGGCTGTAAAACATGGGTATTTCCAAGCCTTGCTTGAAGAGACTTAGTTTGGTATTTGTAAAATTAAAACTGAAATAGCAATCACCATTGATTAACTGTATTCTCACAAAATTTTCATATGCACTATTATTATCCCCATTTTACAGATTCCTAAATTCCTCCAACCCTGATTCAGGAGATCAAGGATGAGGCCTAGTTGGTGGTAGTTTTTTTAAAGTTCCCTGTGTAATTGTGATATACAGACAAAATTGGTACTTTTTTTAATCAAAGGAAAAATTATAACTGGCTATTTCAGTCAAAAAGTTAGGGAGCTGCTTATGAATTTAGGAAAGTTAGTTGCCCTCCGAAAACCCTAAATCATGTTATCACTTATTCATTCAATTATTATTCTACTAACATACTATGTGCTTGTTGGGCTACAAAGCTAGGTAAGACATTAAGAGAAAATCAAAAGAAATAAAATGTTCTCTTTGGTTTCCATGCATGTATAATCCTTTTAAAGAAGAGGTTATAAAAGTTCTAATTTGCCACTAGGTACCCAAATAGGTAAAATATATAACCCAGAATTTACATTTCAGAAAATAAGAGACCTTCAGCTATGGGTCTGAATATTCACAGTAGAGAAAGTTGGACTTGAGTAAGATCTTAAAAAAAAAAAAATCAATGGACTTTAGGCAAGCTGATAAATATGGGCAGGCCGGGGGCACCTGGGTGCCTCAGTGGGTTAAGCCTCTGCCTTCGGCTCAGGTCATGATCCCAGGGTTCTGGGATCAAGCCCCACATTGGGCTCTCTGCCCAGCAGGGAGCCTGCTTCCCTCTCTCTCTGCCTACTTGTGATCTCTCTCTCTCTCTCTCTCTCTCTCTCTCTCTCTGTCAAATAAATAAATAAATAAAATCTTTAAAAAAATATATGGGCAGGCCATTTCATTCATTGCAAGGAATGATACTAACAGCCATGAAGAAACTGATTTAGTAAAATAACAGATTATTTAGAATAAGAAATATATACCAAAAAATGGGAGATAATTTTAGGTTGATAGATTGAGTCCAGATTGTGAAGTGCATTGAATGTGAGGCTGAAGAGTTATAACTTACCTTCTAGACAATCGCACACAAAAACACAGGACAGAATCACAGAGCCATAGCTGCAACACACTTTTTCAGAGTGTTGGTTTAGCATTAACAAAATATTAGAAATAAATATTATCAGAAGTATACACTAACTTTGGTGCATGGCCCATATCCAGTCAATGATCAATCTATTCTCTAAGCCTTCACCTTCCTGGGTGAAGAACTTATGATTCTGAGGGCTTTTTCTGAAAACCAGTCTCTGCTAGCCTTCACAATGTCAAGGAACCAATACCCAAGAGCAACTCTCAGCCAATTATAGAGAGAAATTGGTAGATGAATACCTCAACTGCCACAATCCTCAGAAAGAACAATTTCGAGTTGCTCTCAGTACAGTTGCAACAGAAGGACCCAGACAGATGAATGTTCGAGTGTTCACATTATTGGATTTCATCCCTAAACTACCTCATTTCCCCCACCCCTCTACAAATGCCTTCTGGGACAAACTACAAAAAAAAGTTTTCCTTCACTCAAACTCTCATCTCACAGCCAGCTTCTGGGACTACCAAGCCCACCACAATTATTTTTTTTTAAGATTTTATTTATTTATTTGACAGAGAGAGAGAGAGAGAGAGAGAGATTACAAGTAGGCAGAGAGGCAGGCAGAGAGAGAGAGAAGGAAGCAGGTTCCCCGCTGAGCAGGGAGCCCAATGCAGGGCTCGATCCCAGGACCCCGAGATCATGACCTGAGCCGAAAGCAGAGGCTTTAACCCGCTGAGCCACCCAGATGCCCTCCCCCACACCGCCACCACAATTATTACTAGAAGTGGTTCTCAGAAGATCCTAAGAATAAGACTTATGGAATTGGGTCACTTATCACTCATATGACCACAAGGACCCAACTGCTGCTGATAAGTGGGGTAAAAAACACAGTCAATTTTTTTAAACCATTTCTATTAAATCATAAAAGGATTTCATGCCATGTATTTTGCATAAAACCCTATATATTAGGTTAGGCTAGATTTTGCTATGGTAACAATCTCATATCACCGTAGCTTAAAAGAGCATAAGTTTGTTTTCCACTAATGCTACAGGTCTACAACTGGCTATCTTCATTTTAGAAATAGAGTCATAGAGCATTCAGCACCACAAATGTTGGTCACCATGACAGAGGGAAAGAAAGAATGGAAAAAATACTCAGTGGCTTTTAAAGCTTTCTCTGAAACAAAATGTTAACTTGTATTCACATTTCATTGACCAAATTAATTCATCTGTCCATAACTAACTTTGATTGTATGAAAAATGCAATCTTACCATGTGCCTATGGAAGAGTCAAAACTATTTTTTGGATGATGCCAGTGACCATCATGCCTCACTCCTGACTTCATGATATTTTCCTTTTGCTTCATCCCTCTTTGCCTCTATTTAATCATTCATCTATTTTTTCCATCTTTAAAAGTTTTTTTAAATCTTTAATTGTATTATATTGAGTCAGTTTCCAATTGGGATTTAATCCTTTCTTGGGCTTAGTGAGACACACACACACACACACACACACACAGAGATCAAACATCAGTTAGATATTCATTTAGTTTTCCCATACATTAAAAACGACCAAAGATAATTTACTTCTTTTTCCTCCATATACATTTCATTTCAAACACGGTTCCAAGTCCAGTCTTGAGCAGTAAATATAAGAGGTTCTTTATCTCTTAGGAATGGACCGTCTTTGTAAGCAAGGTCAAACAGCAATGCCTATAGTGGTTATACCATTGTAGTAGGGCTCGTTCACATACTTTGACAATCTTTATCATGCATATTGAGATCTATTAACTAGGAAATTTTTATTTATTGGTTTTGCTCCATATTGGGGGAAAAAGTTTAGAAATAGTTTTCTAAAAATAATAACACAATGGTTTGCATTTGTGTTAATAAATACCTTGTTCCAACTGAAGGAAAAAGAACCAGGCAGCCTCTTTATATTCTTTATTAAGATTTGTTTATGTATTTATTTGACAGAATGAGAGCACAAGTAGAAAGAGTGGCAGGCAGAGGGAGAGGGAGAAGCAGGCTCTCCACTGAGCAGAGAGCCCGATGCGGGGCTGGATCCTAGGACCCTGTGATCATGACCTGAACCGAAGGCAGCTGCTTAAATGAACTACCCAGGTGCCCCTATATTTTCACCTCATTGTGTTTTTATGTACACTTGGAATTCATTTTAGTTACCTTTATTAAAGGAATTCAAATGCAAATTTTAAATTAAAACTGTCTTTCTTAAAAACAGGCTTTTCTCCATGCCTAGGTACATAAAGAATTTGGGGTGATAAACAAAAATTTGGAGTATGAGCTTATTATCCCATTTTAACCTTAAGACATATGAGGTGGGCACTGGTAAATGTTGGAGTCACGGTTCAAATCAATGTTAAGACTCTTGCCTCTTCCGAAATTCATACCACTTTCCCTCACCTGGTTAGGTAGTTTTCAATGGATATGTTAATTTGTTGGCTGTATACCACTGAGGTAATTTCATAATATATTTTTGTACTGTGGGGCAAAACATTTCTAGGAATAACTAATAGTAGGAAAGGAAGCGAGAGCTTGGTGGAGGAAAGTACAATATAAATTGCCATTGTTATCATAGTTTAAGATTTAAATGATCAAATAGAAAACTTTGTTTTGCTGATGTTTTATAATTTCATTACTGCTATATGCTAA
This sequence comes from Ailurus styani, assembly GCA_002007465.1. Taxonomy (NCBI): domain Eukaryota; kingdom Metazoa; phylum Chordata; class Mammalia; order Carnivora; family Ailuridae; genus Ailurus; species Ailurus styani. The sequence goes on along the minus strand of LNAC01000295.1, from coordinate 2,108,143 downwards.
CAGGATGATTCCAAGGGCAGCAGTTATCATTCAAAGGGTAAACACAGGGCGCCTGGGTGGCTCAGTGGGTTAAAGCCGCTGCCTTCGGCTCAGGTCATGATCCCAGGGTCCTGGGATCGAGGCCCGCATCGGGCTCCCTGCTCGGCGGGGAGCCTGCTTCCTCCTCTCTCTCTGGCTGCCTCTCTGCGTACTTGTGATCTCTCACTCTCTGTCAAGTAAATAAAAAAAAAAAAATAAAAACAAAGGGTAAACACACACATATGAGATAGGGCTGAATGTATATGGTGACAATTACAAAAAAAAAGTGTGTATTGAATTGTAGTGCAGCTGAAGAGTTAGAAATAAGCAATCAAGGAACAAGTGCATTATGGTGACAGTAATGGCAACACTCTGAATTTAAAAAGAACACACTTTGCCAGAACATACAAATTCATGTAAGGTCTGATGTTTACCAATCAGTTGATTAAACAATAAGCACATGAAGACAAGTGATGGAGAAAGGCAAGCTCCCAAACTCTAATAAGGCTCCCAGACATGAAAGGCAAAGCATTCCAGGAAACCATTTTTGAAATTATATTGTAGTTCTCATCTATAGTTTTGTTCTCTTGGGCACGCTCTGAAAATTGCATAGGGATTTTTTTAGGTCACCCATTATTTGATACAATTACAGTCAGCTGGATCACAGTGAAAAACAAATGAAAACGCTTGTTGGGATTTCACAGGCCAACTCAAGGTCCTAACGGAGGCAGATGTGTAACAGGAACTTTATATTCCTAAGAGAATGGAATTCCTGCTCCATTTAAATGTCCAAGTAGTGTGCATAAAAGAAACCAAAAAGAAAACACATTATGGTTAAATGTTTAAGATATCTTATTTTTGGTTGATGATCTCAAGAATCCTTTCATGTCTTCAGAGTAATCCCATAACCTGTTTCAGCTCTGACTGAAATAAGCCTTCAAAAGAACAAATTATTCATAAAATCACATTTTATGTTAATCTTAAGGCTTTTACAACATCCTACCTTTCCCTTGAGAACTGGGCAGATGTGAGGAACTCTAATGCCAGTAATTATGTAAATAACAACACATTATTTGTTATTGTCTTCTTGGCTGACATGCATAATATTCCTTCATAAGCAGAGTATAATTCTGCTTGTCTTTTAGATTCACACATACTTAATTTCTAGCAAAGATTTTTTTTAACACAAACAGCAATTTTTCCACTGTAGTTAGGGTCTTTCCAAGCTCCCAGAAAACTTTTAATAATGAAATTTTAAAATTAAAATTTCTATCATAAAATTCTGCAATGTTTTTAGAAAGACAGGATATCTACTGAGATGATAGATACCCTTGTTAAATCTGAGTGAGGCAATTATATGAATTCTAATAAAGTCAATCAAATGTCAAATACAAGTATAGTTTTACATGTGGTCGGTCAAGCCTGGATGAATGTATGTGGATGTATTCTTAACTTACAAAAGTTAATAGAGATCCCTGAATGCTGTGCACTGAGGTCATTAACTCTGATCTGATTTGGCTTGGCCTGGCTATCTCCCACTCTGTATTTCTTCAGTAAATTCCCAGATGCTTACATTCTGTACCTTCAGACTTTTAAACCCTGAGTGATAACAAGGGCTCTGCTATCCACTATGAAAAGAGAAAAGATGTTCAGTTTGCTCCACTCTGCCAAAAAATCATTTCATGGACTAACTAAAAACCTTCTCTTATCTCAAAAGTACACACTGGTTTACATAGTTATAAAATGTAAAACTTTTTTTTTAAAGATTTTATTTATTTATTTGACAGAGAGAGAGAGAGATCACAGTAGGCAGAGAGGCAGGCAGAGAGGAGGAAGCAGGCTCCCTGCTGAGCAGGGAGCCCAATGTGGGCCTCGATCCCAGGACCCTGGGATCATGACCTGAGCCAAAGGCAGAGGCTTTAACCCACTGAGCCACTCAGGCGCCCAAAATGTAAAACTCTCAAAAATGCTGGATGCATAGTTAGTTAGCATTCAGTGTCTCTCAGTGTTACTAAGGTAACTGTACCTAGAAGTAAATCCTTTGGAAATTAAAATGGTGAGTTTCTCCACAGTACACAACTGTCTCTTTTGAGCCAAGGCTGCATATTATCTACACTATAAGGTGTCTCTTCATTAGGGCCTGGTGTAACTCCAACAAATACTCATGGATGATAATGGTAATAATTCATAGTAATATTGTATTTCTCTCATTTCAACCTTCATCTGAAGTTGGTGAGAAGAAATTCCTTTGTTGCCCTCCAGACTGTTCAGGCATGCAAGGTGAAATTGGTGGTTATCTCCCCAGGTCTATCCCAAAGGGCATGGCATTGTTTAGCAAAGGGTACTCTATTACCATACGATTCCATCTAGGAAGTGTTCAAAAACAGGCAAAGGAAAGCCATATTTTTAGTAATGTATACATAGATGTTAAAACTATTTTAAAAATAAAATGATTTTTGCAGGAATCAGTATAAGGGTTGGGATCCTAGAGACTTTGGGGCTTCATTAATTTCAGTGGTAGTTAGGTATTTTCTCTATAATTATCTTTTAAGTGTACATACATGTTTCATGCAATCTTCAATTTCTATGGTATATCTCACTGTAAAAAAGAAAATAATGTGGAAACAAAAAATATATCACTTAAACATCACTTCTTTCCCAAACCCTATTTGTCAGAAAGATTAGACAGTTCTTCTAAAGTGTACCCATAATCTTTGTCCACACCCGGAGCACAAACCCTCATCTTGTAAGTTATTCTATGTCTCCTTCACTAGACTCTGAGCTTCTCCTAGGAAACAATTACATTTAGCATCTTGTAGCCCTTAAATAAATGCCTCTTGGTGAGTGCATTAATCAAGCAATCACGCAGTTTAAAGGAAACACAGCAATCAAGGTTTAGTAGAGTCAATACTCCCCATCACCTGTACTCCAACTGACAACAAATACCTTGCAGCTTTCCGCAAGTTATTTATCTTCTGTGAGCATTAATTTTTTCACAAGAATATATATATATATTTATCTCATGGAATCTAGACATTTCAAATAATGATATATAAAAATAAGGTGACTATATAATTCATTGTCCACCTAAAAGTGCAGGATACTTTTAAGAATAAAATGAGACATTTTTTAAAATTAAAATTATGTACTTTTGAAATATTAATTCACAAGTTGTTTAGTACATTGTTGGTGTTAAAAATAATCTTATTTTAAAACTAATTCCAACTTAAAGGTGCATGTATGTATGCACACTAAAGTAAGATTTTAAAAACCTATTTTTATTTTAATACAATTATAAAATTGTATTAAATTTACAAATTTAATATATATTTGTATACATATAATATATAATAATATATAATATATGTAATGTATAATGTATATATATAAATGTATAGTAAATTAAGGTTTATTTAAAACCTTAATAAGAAAAATAGTTATCCCTTTAATGTATTTATGCATTTTAATATGTTTATTAGCCACCTACCATTAATACTGTCACTAGTATTTGTTTTTTTTTTTATAAAGATTTTTTTTTTTATTATTTATTCATTTGACACAGAGAGAGAGAGATTACAAGTAGGCAGAGAGGCAGGCAGAGAGAGAGGAAAGAGGAGGAAGCAGGCTCCCTGCTGAGCAGAGAGCCCGACGTGGGCCTCGATCCCAGGACCCTGGGATCATGACCTGATCCGAAGGCAGCGGCTTTAACCCACTGAGCCACCCAGGCGCCCTGTCACTAGTATTTGAAGACTATATTACTTCTAGGCAAGAATATACAATGGAGAAAAGATAGTTCTTTCAATAAGTGGTGCTGAGAAAACTGGACAGCCACACACAAAAGAATGAAACTAGACCACTATCTTATACCACACACAAAAATAAATGCAAATTGGATTAAAGATCTAAATGTGAGACATGAAATCATAAAACTCTCAGAAGGAAACATAGGTGGTAATTTATTTGACAGGGCCTTAGCACATTTTTCTAGATATGTCTCCTCGGGCAAGGGACACAAAGCAAAAATAAGCTATTGGGACTACACCAAAATAAAAAGATTTTGCACAATGAATGAAACCACCAAAAAACCCCAGAAAACAAAAAGGCATCCCACTGAATGGGCGAAGACATTTGCAAATGATATATCCAATAAGGGGTTAATATAAAAAATATAAAGTACTTATATAGCACCAAAAAAATCAAATGTTCTGATTAAAAATGGGTAGAATACCTGAATAGACATTTTTCCAAAGACACACAAATAACCAGGAAACACATGAAAAGATGCTCAACATCACTAATCATCAGAAAAATGCAAATCAAAACCACAATGAGATATGACCTTACACCTGTCAGAATGGCTAGAATCAAAAAGAAATAACAAGTGTTGGCAAGGATGTGAAGAAAAAGGAATGCTCATGCACCGTTGGTGAGAGTGTAAACTGGTACACCCACTGTGGACAACAATATGGATGGTTCAGTTGGTTAAGTGTCTGCTGTCTGCCTTTGGCTCAGGTCGTGATTCCAGGGTTCTGGGATCGAGTCCCACATGGAGCTTCTTGCTTAGCAGGGATTCTGCTTCTACATCTGCCTGCTGCTCCCCCTGCTTGTGCCATTGATCTCTCTCTCTCTCTCTCTAATAAATAAATAAATAATATCTTTAAAAAAATTAAAAGTAATGATCCAGTAATTCCACCACTGGGTATTTACCCAAGGAAAATGAAAACATTAATTCAAAAGATACATGCACACCTAGGTTTATTGCAGCATTATTTACAATAGTCAAAATATGAAAGCTACCCAAGTGTCCACTGATAATGGATAAAGAAGATGTGGTATGCATGCGCCTGCATGGACGCACGTGTGCGTGTGCACACACACACACACACAGAGCACTATTACTGGACTATTATTACCCATAGAAAAGGATGAGCTCTTGCCATTTGCAACAACATGGATGGACTTGAAGTGTATTAGGCTAAGTGAAACAAGTCAGGCAGAGAAAGACAAATACTATGTGATTTCACTTATGTGTGAAATCTAAAAAATAAAACCTCCAAATAAACAAAAGGCAGAAACAGACCCATAAATACAGAGAACTAATGGTTGCCAGAGAGGAAAGCGTTGGGCAAAATGGGTGAAAGGGAGGGGGAGATACAGGTTTCCAGTTATGGAAGAAAAGCTACAGCATTGGGAATATAGCCGATGATACTGTAGTGGTGCTGTATGGTAACAGACGGCAGCTATACTTATGGTGAGCATTGTGTACCATATAGACTTGTTGAATCACTATGTCATACACCTAAAACTAATGTAACATCATTATGTGTTAACTATACTTCAGTTAAAAAATGTATAACTTCCTTTTAGAAATATAATTTGTATCAAATGATGTAAATACATTTTACTATAACATCTATCGATCACTTTACTGTTTTACTTTTATGAGGAATAATGTGCATACAGGAAAGTGTGCCAATATCGATACTGACATAGGTATCCACCATATGTGCCCTCCTCCTCATCAAGATATAGAATATTCCCATCAGCCACTTTGCCTGTTCCTAGCCAACTGCCCTTTCAAATCAAAGGGAGACACTCTGCTGAATTATTTATATCACCATAGATGAGTGCGACCTGGTCTTGAGCTTCATTACAAGGGAATCCTATTCTTTTACGTGTGTCTGTATGTATTTTTTATGTTTGGCTTCCTTCATTCAGTATTATGTGTGTGACATTCATTTATATTGTTACTTACATCACGTACTCACCTTTTTTTAATTGCAGAAAGGAATTTCTTTGTATGATGGATCACATTTTTCCTTTTACCCATCCTCTTGACTGACATTTAAGTCATTTGCAGTTTCCACCTTTTTTTTTTAAGATTTTATTTATTTATTTGACAGAGAGAGAGAGATCAGATCACAAGTAGGCAGACAGGCAGACAGAGAGAGGAGGAAGCAGGTTCCCCGCTGAGCAGGGAGCCTGATGAGGGCCTCGGGCCTCAATCCCAGGACCCTGAGATCATGACCTGAGCCAAAGGCAGAGGCTTTAACCCACTGAACCACCCAGGCGCCCTGCAGTTTCTGCCTTTAAGAAAAAAGCTGCTGCATAAACAATGAATCTTGGAACACTGAAAAAATAAAATATAAATAAACAAACAAACAAATAAATGTAAAACTACCAAAAAAAGAATTAAGTTCATAATTTTAAAAAAAGAATAAAGCTGCTGTAAATATTATTTTGCAAGTCTTTAAGGGAACATATTATATTCATTCATTTCTCTTAGATATATACTTAGAGTGGAATTACTGAGTCAGAGGGCAAGTGCTTAACATTATTAGAAACTGCAAACAAATTTTTGCAACGTGGTGGAATCATTTTACACTTCACAAACAATATATGAGAGTGCTTGTTGTTCCACAATTTTTTAAAGAACTATGCTTAGCAAAATCATATTTTGCCTAATGTTTACATAATATTTATACATTTTAACAAATAGAGCCTTTTTCTGACTGCTAGAATACTACGACTTATTTTAAAGAATTATAAATTATGTGTTCACTGAAACCAATTCCAAGGTTTCCAATTTAGTAAGAACATGATTTTCTTACACATGCCATACTCTGCGATCTATGTACTTGCACTATCACTGTAAACACATGTAATTTATCCTAATGTGAAATCTTTAATTGAATTTATAACAGCACATATAATAATGTCATATATCAGTCAATAGTGTGGTCCTCTAAAAGTAGAGGTTTGATTTTATGATTTGGAATGGGAAAATTTTAAATATTGTTTAAATTAATGATCTGATTTTCTACTGGAATCATCTAATGAAACAGATTTTAAACTTTGCAATTCTTCCGTTAATGAGTTCACAACTGTTCCATCAATTTCTGTATATCCACACATAAAAATCAACTTTGAATAGTGGCACCTGGGTGGCTCAGTTGATTAAGCAACCAACCCTTGATTTTGGCTCAGGTCATGATCTCAGGGTTGTGAGATTGAGCCCCACTGTGGGCTCCACGCTGGGCATGGAGCCTGCTTTAGATTCTTTCTCCCTCTACCCCTCCCCACTTCTTGCATGCACACACTCTCTAAAAACAAAACAAAAAGCAAACCTCTGAATACAAAATGAATAAAATTTTTAAAAAGTTGTCATTTGATCTATACCAAAAGTCAAGCAGACAAAATGCTATTTAAATATACTCTCTGGGGGCACTGGGTGGCTCAGTCAGTTAACCTCTGCCTTTGGCTCAGGTTAGGATCCCAGAGTTCTGGGATCAAATCCCACATGGGGGGGGGGGGTCCCTGCTCAGCAGGGAGCCTGCTTCTTCCTCTCCCTCTGCTCCCCTGCTCCTGCTCTCACATTCTATCTCAAATAAATAAAATCTTTGGGCGCCTGGGTGGCTCAGTCATTAAGCAACTGCCTTCAGCTCAGGTCATGATCCCAGAGTCCTGGGATCGAGTCCCACATAGGGCTCCCAGCTCCGTGGGGAATCTGCTTCTCTCTCTGACCTTCTTCCCTCTAATGCTCTCTCTCACTCTCAAGTAAATAAAATTTTTAAAAAAATAAATAAAAATAAAATCTCTAAAATAAATAAATAAATAAACCCTCTGCAGTAGACCATATTGAATTGTTACTATGATCTTCTCTAAATAATTATGAACATTTAAAATACTGGTTTGTGCCTCCTAGGAAGCATCCTGATTTTTGCTTTGTCACTGCAGCCCCTAAACCGGTTGATTAATGTTGACAAATATTTTGTCAAGTTATAGAAATCATCATCAACTTTCTTGAAAAACTGAATTTCATCATTAAATTTTTCATTATATAGGCATTTAGATTTTAAGCACCTCATCGTGGAAAGGATTTATGACAACATTAAAAATGTTACTAAGTAATACACACACATATATTATATGCCAAAGGGTATGGGGAGGACTGGTCAACCTACACATCTTTATTTAACTACATGTTAAAATAAGAACTCTATTTATTGCCTGTGCATCTCACATACTACCAACTGAATCTATGACAGAAGCTCAAAGAATAATATGGGAGTTAGCAGCCTATTTTAGTACAAATTAATACTTTGTTAAGACTGGAAATCTAGGACAAATGACAAATTAAATAGCAGGATAATTAGCAAAAATAAGGATTATCAGAGCAGACCCAGTTGTAAAGTTACTATATATAATATATATATACACACACACATAAATATATTTACATGCAAATACATATACATACATATATATGATTCTAGGCTTGCCTTATACAACATATAACCACATGACTATAACAAAAATGCTCAAAGTATTCTTTGTAAACTTGACTGAACTGCTCAACCCCCGTCTATCACACATATTTCTTATATACTTAAGCTACAATTTTCCACACTTCCCATCACTATGATTACTGGCACGCTGACACCTTCATGACTTTTTAGGCAATAACGCATCCTCATGTTCTCAGGGAATGCCCTTAGACTATATCCTTTAGAAATTAAATACTGAGTGTCTTGGCAGCCCAGGCCCTTTATCTTGGATCCTTGATTACTAGAGTGTGTTGGCTTTTACTCCCCAGGCATCTGGATGGAACCGCTTACCCCTCCCACCAACCCACCAACAGATGCACATATTTTTATAGCTATTAGACAAATTTCCTAGGCTCAATCATTGTAAAAGTGAAGGGACATTAGTTTGAGGGGCCCTTTTCTCCTAAGCATGGGGAGGGAGCATTTGCTACAAAAAAATATTATAATCAACAAGATGTGAAGTTAGGTGACAACATCTTGTTGATTATATATATATATATATATATATATATATATATATATATATATATATATA
>LNAC01000295.1:2037297-2099071 GCA_002007465.1 Ailurus styani | reverse complement strand
ATATATATATATATATATAAAATTTTGTAACAAATCCTCCCTCCCCATACTTTATGGGGCTCCTGCAGCAGCAAGGAACTCCAGGTTGTCTGTATTTGGGGGGTATGTGGAGGTACTAGATAAGAGTAAGTCCAGCTTCGCTGTCAATATATGACACATATTTGGTGATGCTAAAAATAAGCAGTGCAATGTGCTTTATTCTGTGGTCTACGGAGGAAGGAATCTACATGGCAGCACTGGATATGATAACTGGATTTCTGTCATTTTCCCAGCAGGAGTGCCTGGCAGGCGGCTGGGGTCCTCAGTTCTTTCCTTCCTAATAAAATAAAAACAGGTGACCAAACCAAAACACCTCTTAACCACTACTGAGAATCAGAGTTAGCTGTCTCTAGCCCTGTACAGCTGAGAGCACTTCATTTTATCAGCAAACTTTCTGTGTTTCCTTGGAAAGACAAGTTTAGTTACTTTGTATCTATAAAGAGCTGTGAAGGAAGGATGGGGGCAGTGGGGGAAGACAGGTCAACTTTCACGTTTAACTACATGTTAAAATAAGATCTCTGTTTACTGCCAATCCATCTCAAAATTACCAGCTGTAACTGTAACTGAAATTCAAAGAACAATGTGGGAATTACCAAACCCATCCAAGCTTATTTTAATACAATTAGTACTTTAAGATTAAAAAATCTAGAGAAAATAACCAGCTCAATAGAATCCCTGGATAAGTGGCAAAAATAGGGTTCACCAAGGCAAACACACAGAGTTGTAAAGTTTACCCTATGCATAGCATCTGCCTGGTAGTACTGTTTTTTTTTTGTAGACACCAAAAACTGTCCCCATTAATGAAAACCTATCTTGACTATTTCTTCTAACCCTCCCAAGAAAAATGTGTACTAAATAACACTTTAAAATACACAATTTGAGTTGATCTAACTACTAAATAAAGTACTAAATAAAAATAAGCCCAAATGCCCAGTTTAATGCCTGACCACTAGAACAGATTGCTTCGATGGACAGTCTGAGAGATTAAAAACCAATGACAAACAGGTTGTTGCGTGTTTGAAAAGCACCCAGCTATAGAACATACACTGCCCAGAAAGGTGAGGTCCGTGAAGACTAGATAGAGGTGGAATGATATCTGGCAATTTTCAACATTAGCCTGGATTGTATAACCCTTTTTTGTTGAACAGAGCCACAAAGCAAAGTTTGCCATTTGCCAGAAGTTACACCACTTAAGAATATCATTTCGAATGTTCTAATGTTGCGAGGAATCTGTTACATTAAAAAAAAAAAGTTTTCAACTACTCCTTCCAACTAGCGGAGATCTGTGGTGCATCAGAGCTGCCGCACCACGGCTGGGATGTGCAGACAGCTCTCTCTGCAAGTCTTCGGCAGCAGCCTACGGGTCTGGGCTGAGGCGGGACTGTTTCAAAGTAGCTTTCGCTTTATTTTTGTTGTTGTTTCTCCAAATATCCAGTTTGCACCAGCATCTGCTATCTCAGCTCAGACGGTCCAAACAGATGTGCCATTACCTCATGTGATGAGCAAACCCCTGAACAGAGTGCCTGCTCCTCCTTGGCAGGTAGTCCTAGACGCTTTGTTTAAACCCAGTGGTAAAAATAGCCGGAGTCCACCAGGGAATAGGAACTAATGAGAGGCAGTTTCTCTGCAAACTTGGTGAGGAGGATAATGGACTCCTTCTGAGTCCATGGTTTTATTAGTATTTCCATTTCAGCAAAATGTGCTTTCAACACAGCTTTCAAATTATCACTGAATTTATCAAGCCCATTTTACTTGATGTTGATGTGTTTGGTGAAGCAGATCGGGAGATGACTTCAGTGGTTCTAAATACATAGTGAGTGTGAAGTGTGAGCAGTCAGACTGTGGTATCTTCAGGCTTTGTGTCCTTACTTTGTGCATAAAGTTAGTAACCAAGCAGGGCCCCATATTTGAGGCACCAGCAGGAGCTCTATACCAGCGGTGTTCTATTGCCTATGGAATGCCGCTCATCCCCCTGGAGAAGGCTATAAATTAGTACAATGATCATTTTTCACATGCGCTGTTTTTTGGTTTGTTTTTAAAGATTTTATTTATTTGACAGAGAGAGAGAGAGAGAGAGAGAGAGAAAGAGAGAGAGAGAGAGAGAGCACAAGTAGGCAGAGCAACAGCAGAGTGAGAGGGAGAAGCAGGCTCCACAGTAAGCAGAGAGCTGGACCCAGGGCTCCATCCCAGGATACTGGGATCATGACCTGAGACACAGGCAGAGGCCTAACCGACTGAGCCACCCAGGCGCCCCTACACTAACTGTTGAAGAAATAATTTATTACCACAGCTGTTGTCTCCTATCTCTCTTGTAAGCTCATCCTACAAAGTTCCTCAGTATACTGAGAAGATAAACCTATTTGCTCATCCTTTTGGCAGCAGAGTAGTTGGACTCTGGCAGTGTGGGAAAATGGTTTACTCTCTGCAGGCAAAGCACTATGTGGTTTTATATTCATTTTCTCATTTAAATTTTATACAACGTAACAGTTTTATATTACTGAGTTTTACTACTGTGGAAACCAACATTAAGTATCTTCTACAACTTCAGATCTAGAAATAGGCAGAGAAATATTAAAATTCAGTTTTATCTATCTCCAAATTACATTTCCTTTCTACCATGCCATCTGCCAGGCAAGGAAGCTTTGACATAGTACTTACAAACTCTGGGCCTCAATTACTTTTTCTCCATAACCTGGTTATTTTATAGACAAAATGAAAAATACAAACATGCACACAAACACATGCACACAAAAATGCAAAAACACAAGCTCACACTCACAAATAAACATATTGCGTAGCATAGAATCTGAAGTGTAACTGATCAATATATGGTAGCTAATTTCATGTTTATAGTATTTGTAAAGTGTCAATAACTACTAACCTCTTAACACTTATCCATCCTAATGGTTATCTGAACTTAAAACAAGTGGGCCTAAGAAGAGAATTCTTCATCCCCAAATAATGATACTTTAAAGATGGTCTCTTTGGCCACTTGGCTATTGAGTAGAGAAGATTTTTGGAATAGGAATGCTTCCCTCTGGGGGCCCACTGAATATATCACCATAACTGCCTTCACAGCACCAACAATGGCTTTAGGCATAGAGGCTCCTTCTGGACAACTGAACAGAGATTATCTCCAGCTGATGGGATGGTGGAAAACTTACTTTCTGTTTTGTTTCTTTAGCATGGTGGTGTTGATCATGGGCTCTAAAGCAATTTAGTTTCTGTATAATCTTGAATAAGTTATCGAACCATACTAATATGAAACTTCTCTTTTTCACATTGATAGAAAGAAGCTACTTGTCCATATAAAATGTCTGACATAATAGTACCTAAGGAAGGAAGGAAGGACCTGCAATTAACTTTTTGTTGTTGTTTATTTAATGTTTGCTTGATATTGTGTTTTGAATGATTTGCAGCTGTGTCTTCAAGAAGTTCAGACACCTCTGGAAGGTATCTAATAATAATTCAGTTTAAGACAATCTTTTTTTAAAATATGACATAACTGATGCCCAGGGAACTAATTGATTTTCCAAAGATATTTGTTGAAGGAATGGGAAAAGCAAAGAGACATTTAGCAGGGTGAAGATATTTGGAGGTAATTTTTAAAATGACTTTCAAAATAATGTGGATTTTTGTGTTTTCATTATTAAAGAGTGACACACATACCCAGCTTAAATATAAGTTGTTCTACACATAACAGCTGAGATATTTGGAGTTAAATTGAGAAAAGCACAGTTTTTCTGATCAAAATAGTATATTTATTTCACTACCATTAATTCCATTCCATGCAGAGAATAGTATGAAGCCAATGTTTTGGGTTTTGTTTTGTAATATTTCTGTGGCAAGTTTCCTTCCATAGACAGTAAATAGAAATACTGTCAAAATCTGTCAGTGGTTAACAGTTAATTTCATTCTTCAAAAATATTTTTTAGCTGAAAAAAAAACCTACATTACATTTTCTGCCATTGAATATACCCATTTATCCTCTTTTTTCTTTTTCTTTTTTTTTTTTTTTGAGCCATAGTGTTGTACTGAGTTATGGACATAGAATATAGTCACAATTAAAAAAAAATGTGTTAAATGAAGGAAATCTTACAATCTTTTTCCTCATCATAATATGCAAAGAAAAAACTGTTGTCCCCCAGAAATAAATGAGTAAAATAGTCAACAAATAGTATGATTTTTATAAAGAATCTTAACATAAAGACACAGTTCCACCAATCATTATTTTATGATGAATTTTGTTTGATTTGATTTTTCCATTTAAATTATAATTAGAGGTAGAGTTACAAAGATGAAGAATTTGTCACCTTAGAAAATACGGCACTTTGTCCCTCAGATTTCAGTATACAAGATTAATAGCCTCTACTTTGGTTCCTTATAAGCTTTTTCTCTAATGCGATAATAAAACCATTTATTTAATATACATATTCATACTTGTAAATACAACACTCCTCTTCCTTTAAAGATTATACAGAATTTCAAAACTTGATTTGGTCATGGATCTCACTCATTATGAGCAAAAGGGAAAAGGAAAAACTTGCACTTAATTCAAAGCAAATATATAAACACTTAAGATTAAATTATCTGTGTCTCTTTGTCTAAGAAATTTAAAAGGAAAATGTGGAGTATATAAGCATAATGGATAAACACGGTAGAAATAAAAAAATGAAAGAATAAGAGATTATTAAGGAAAATTCAAGTCGGAGTCAAAATAAAGGGAAAAGGCCTGGCTGAACTTGTAGTGGCAAAGTCATAGGCCCAGAACAAGTTGTCTAAATAGTCTGCATTATGAGGAGTAAAACTTGAAAGAGACTTTTCTTTTCTAGTATTTGATAATGGCAGAAAGCTTTTCTACTTGTGTTTGAGGGTATAGTCACGAAAATAATTTGTTACCAATTATCACAACAAGTATTTTCTTTGTAAAGAGAGCACAAGACTCCCTCCTCTATTTTTACCAGCATACTTTGATTTTTTTTTTTTAACCTGCTCCTTCCTAGGGCTATGAATGCAGCTAGTTCTTGTCCTTCTAGTTCCCCTTCTTCCCACTTTCTTGTCTTCCATACATGAGTACTCTCTTCCAACAAGCAATGATCCCTTCCTGGCATTGTGGCATTTTTTTGTAATACCTGTAATAAGCTACCAAGATTTTCCATTTAGGTGCACCTGGGTGTCTCAGGTGGTTAAGTGTCTGACTCTTGATTTTGGCTCAAGTCATGATCTCAGAGTCCTGGGACTGACCCCTGCATTGGGCTCCCTGTTCACAGGGAGTTTGCTTAAAGATTCTCTCCCTCTGCCCCTCCTCACATTCACATATGTATGCATACATTCTCTAATAAATAAATCTTTAAAAAAAAAAGACTTTCTGTAGCACACATTTTTTAACAAGTTGGTCTAAAAAATAACAACAAAAACAAACAAACAAAAAACCCACCAAAAAGAAACAAACAAACGAATTATAGAATTATAATATTTGAAATATTGGGCCAGGTAGGAAAGAGAATCCTCAGTGAGAAAATAGGGAGGAGCACCCCCTAGAGACAATGCAACAAATATTAATCACCTACTCTGTTTGGTAAAGTACCTTCTTACCGCTTACAATTTAGGTATAAAAAACAGTCATTAGTAATTAATTCAATGGAAGTATGATAAACTATGCCACAAAAATATATTATAGGATAGGTATATATAATGGAGAATATTACTTAAAGAATTAAGGAAGTGACATTTAAACTGACCTCTGGAAAAAGATAGGACAAATTGAAGAGGAAAGAGAATCAAGTTTGTTTGCCAAAATTCGAAGCTAAGACAGGCACCTATATTCTCAGTCAAAGGCAGAAGAAAAATTTAATGTTACTCTTTTGACTCTGGGGACGTTAACACACCTTAAAAACTGAAAACTTACATAATTCAATTTTACTGTACGTAATGAACGAGACACAGTCTCCACCCCATCTTTGGGCCATTGCCCCTTCCTGGTTGCCTTGCCCTTCTTGCTCCCCCATTTTTATGCTTCCGATATTCTTCATCACATTCCTAAATCTTGCCACTCCATTCTCAACTTCCATTCTTCTCTCACTTTGATGGGCTACAGTTTAAGTAGAACAAAAGGTTTTTAGGAAGATTACCAAGAATTTGCATTACAATTTATACTAAAAATTAGCACTGCAATTTTTATGTCCATACAAATTGTTATAAACAACAGAAAGAAAAGCCTACTTTTCTGAAAGAATTATATAGTTATAAGTATTTTGTTGGTATGTTTTCCTTGAAGGTAGCCAGATGGAAAAGATAAAAGGTATAAAAGGTTAAGTACTCACAGCTAAATTAGAAGGATGTTAAGTGACTTCTTTCTATGTCAAATTATAAATACGTAAGTCAACAATCAGGCGTAATACTAAATCATAATTTCATGATTTTTTAAATTCTACAATAGCCCGGTTTGCCTTTTTTTACATTCCTTCACTGCATTCTGCTTATTGTGTTCCCTACTCTATCATGCCAGCATAGTTTACTGCCTACATTTTTCCTCCTAGATTCATAAATAGTACTGCAGAGCAAATTAGACTTTCCTACTTTTTGTATAAGCCAAGAATTAACATCAATAAGAACTTTGGGCCAAAAGTATGATTCCCCAATGAAACCACATACTCAAATGATATTTTCCAAAATTCTCAGCTTAGAAAACCAAGAAAAATGCAGTGTAATTTATGGGAAGAAAACTCTTTAGTACTTGACATTGAACATTTTAATTAGAAACGCATATGGACCATATGTTAAAATTATATTTCAATGTCTATCCAAAGAAACCACAGTATCTATAGGATATAAGTTGAAAAGAGGGATAAATTGTCTTTTCATCTTTTAAAAATTCTTTAGAATCTCTGGAGAGGATATATACAATCCAAAGGATTTGGGTTGATGTAGTTGGAGTCTTACATCTATATATTCTCAAGCTTTCATGTTGCAAGTAAGGCACTTCTATTCACATCTCCAAGAGGTTACTAAAGAATGTAAACAACAAGATTTTTTTCACATGCAGAGCTCTATGGAGACATGTAATGATATTTCTGCCTCTCAAAGTATCTCTTAGAAAATTAAGAATTTGTTGTCTATATCAATATAACCACACAGTAATCAAAGTGCAAAGGATTTAGTTTTTTCATGAACATCATAGTAAAACTTACTGAATTCAGTAATGTTTTTGAATTTGATTTCTGTCAAACCAACCTTGCATCTATTTGATGACATGCTAGTTACAAGGTGGTGATGGAAAGAGCATTGGCCTGGATTCTGGCAGTGACTTCAAGGTGAAAGACTTTGAGATTCTAGTTTATCGCCTTTGAGATTATGATGTTATACACAGTGTTTTGCCAAGATTCCTTTCTTCTAACAATATCAACCAATTTATGAACATAAAAGCTTTTTGCCATAAGTCTCTAAGTGATGACTGCTCACCACTTGCTTCAAAATTATCTAGCCTGATTGATTAAAACACCAATTCTTGAAACCCACCCAATCCTACTAAACTGGAGTCTTGAGAAATAGACTTAAAAAAAAAAAACTATGTCTTATATAAACATTCCAGGGGATTCTTCCCTAGAGTTCAATAACTACTAATATATAGTAGATTATTTTGTGGAGAACCCTTTATCGGTATTATGTTTATTTTTCAAATCTACTTAATAACAAGGGAAAAAACCCTTTTGTTTACATAGAGATTTATGATTACAACTTCAGTGTTTTTTTCCCCATACCCAGAACTCTTTTCGAATTCATACTGGAAGAGAAATTGCAAAGAAGAAATAGGCCATAGATCTTGAAGTCTATCAGAAATATCTGCATTAGCAAATTAGGAACAAACATTAGAATAACAGAAACTCAGGTGAGAAAAATTCTGTTCTTTGCATCTAATGTTCAGGTAGTTACTGTCAAAGAAAATAAGCTTTTGTAGTTAGTATAAAACATCCGATCCACTAAATATCCCCTTCTGGCACAAAGCAGCACAGTGCACAGATAGTAAGTGGACAGAAAGAAGAGAGTACATCACAACCAAACACAGAACAGAGACTCTTCCATTCATCTTATTTGGTTAAAAGTTCTACCAACATCACAATGAAATGACAGATCTTCAAAATGTATTTTATATTAACAATAGTTTACCTTGTACACATTTTATGACTAGTATATGAATAGAGTTTTACTATCCTAATCTTTGAAATCAGACAATAGTTCCCCATAGTGTTTCTGTCTTTACTCCGGACAAACAAGCCTACTAACATGCCAGAAAATCTTTAGGACTCATAACTATCATTAAATATTGGAGAATAGGTAACTCAGGTATAGTTACCTGGTCATAGTCTTTGATTTCGAACTGCCATGATAAAATAAAAAAATAAACACTGAATTCACAAATAGAGATTTAGCTCTACAACAAACATGATAGAATACTATTGGTATATTGAACACTCTGGGGAGATAGCAGGAGAGCAGTTTGTAAAACCAGACCACTTACGAGCCAAATCTCCATTAGGGGCCAGGAAGAGAAGGCAGACAGATTTGGTTCAACTTATAGAAAGGTGAGGCCAGGAGGTTAAAATGAGCTATGGATGATGGGACACCCACTTAACCCTCACACATAAGTACACACATAGGAACACATGCCCAACTACACAGGTATGAGCTAAAATGGAGCCTGTGCACTCAAGAATCAATGTGTTGAGAGGGCTGTGGTAGATGTTAAAGACTTGTGCCTAATGAAGTCGGATCAGCTTTTCTATGCCCCTTCCACTTTGAAAGACCTGGGTTTTAGAGGGAAAGCTATTTCCTTTCTTTATGGAGAGAGAGGTTCAAGAATATTGAGAACTCCATGCAGAGATAAGATACTAAAAGATATTGGTAGTGGTGTGAACAATAGCTCAAGCCCCCAAAGTACATACTTTCTGAGAAGAAAAAGAACTTCTGAGTAGAGAGTAGTGACACTGTGTCAGAGGGTACTCAGGTAATGATGAGGCGCGTGAACGCGGGGGCTGTATAGTCACTTGCATGCCTACATGCCTCTTCCCCAGGACAAACTCCACAGCTGAACTACGACAGCGATCCCTGGGACGCAAAGAGGCCCTCCTCCTGGCACTGACTGCAGAAAGCCTATCTGGTAAGACTTTCAGCACCCACACAGTTGTAGCTTCCTCAGTCAGAAGTCCCACTGGCAGCACCCGCATCCCCACCCTTGGCGGTGCCCACGCACCCACAGCTGCTTGGTTTTGGAAACCTTTGACAATGACTCCTTCTGCCAGCCTCTTTGCCACAAGGCTATCTAGTGGAGGCTCCCTCCTGCCCCCCACTACTGCACCTGGATATGAAGTACAGGAAATGCTGCACACAGAGTTGGGGCACCTGGCCAGGCACCGGCACACTTTGAGAAGGGCCAGCGCCACCAGTATCTGGTAGCCAGGAATACAGGAAGAGCTTTGTGTGCTTCTGGCTCCACAAACCCCCCCAGACCCTGCATACAGGTGAGTGTCCCCTCCAAAGTCCTGATTGTGAGAAGTGCTACAGATGAAAGGAATGCCCAATCAATCACCTGTAGCCCCATACCAGGAAGTGGCCCTTCCACTGGGCCAAGTGCAGCCTCAGCTTCATACTCGAGACAAATTTTGTCAAGAATCAGCAGCAGCATAGTAGGAAAGCAAAAAAGCACACCACCTGCTCTCCCTGCCTCCTGGACCCAAGCCAAGTCTGACTGAGGAGACTGTATGTAGAAGGCACTTGGTAGAACCTTCTGGTCCTCAGACACCTCAAGTGAGGGGCTGCCTAGCC
This sequence comes from Ailurus styani, assembly GCA_002007465.1. NCBI lineage: Eukaryota > Metazoa > Chordata > Mammalia > Carnivora > Ailuridae > Ailurus > Ailurus styani. The sequence continues at coordinate 2,089,210 of LNAC01000295.1, read as the reverse complement.
CCTGAGACTCAGGCCTACCATCAGAAATGGCCATGAGCATAACAGGTCACCCAGAGAACCACGCAGCATCCCTTGCACACATCTCCACACCTCACATCAGGATCAGAAGTGCTGGGTCATGTGGTAATGACCAAGCTATTGTTTACTCATGACTCAAATCCTGTACCAGTTGGGCCAAGACCTGAAGGGTCACCAGGTCAACCCTTCTTTGTTTTATACTGATCATTCATCAGAAGAACTGATTTGAAGATGGGGAAAACAAAAAAACAAAAATAAAAAAAAAAGTTAGTACTCATTGGTAGCCTATGATAATGACAGCTGTTTTGATGGACACAGAGAAATACTTTCAAAATCCCATTTCGTGGAAGAATTTGTTGCCCTGGCTGCAGGGACTGCTATCAGTAGACATTCTTCAGTTGTCAACCCTCGTATGGATTGTCTCAGCTACGGAGAGCTGCCTTATCCAAGGTCACATTATTGCCAGAGGGAACTACATCCAGTGACTGCTGGATGCAAGAGTAAAAATACCCAGCCATTTGAACTGCGGAGTCAATAAAATGACTGATGTCAAGATCAAACAAACCTCTGCTTCCTAAGGACTTATTCAGTGGAAACGTGCAATAATCAATGATAGCTGCTTTGATGGACACTCTAAAGGGCCATCTGTATCTTCAGAGCTCTGAGTGGGTAGGGTTAAGCTGTCAGACCTTCCTTACTGCTCTTCTTCCTCTGTCCAACCCTTCTTTTACCCACCTTCCAAAAGTATTAATTTCTCTAGAAAATATCTGCACATTTAACTTCATTTCAGAGTCTGATTCCTACAGACCAACCTGTGACAGTTGATAGTAAGAGTGGTCCAAGAAAGTAGGCAATCAGATAGGTCTCAGAGCTGGATCATTTGTCAGCAATTGGCATCAAAGACTCATCACCCATGATAGGTAAGCACAGGATAGTCCCTGGCACAAAGTATTGGTTTGAGTTGTTAAAAATTCGCTTGTGAGGGGCACCTGGGTGGCTCAGTGGGTTAAAGCCTCTGCTTTCAGCTCAGGTCATGATCTCAGGGTCCTGGGATCAAGGCCTGCATTGGGCTCCCTGCTCAGCAGGGACCCTGCTTCCTCCTCTCTCTGTGTGCCTCTCTGCCTAGTTGTAATCTCTCTCTCTCTCTCTCTCTCTCTCTCTGTCAAATAAATAAAATCTTAAAAAAAAATTCACTTGTGAATGGAATAATATGCCAGTGGAAAGGAATGCATAATTTGTCAGTTGTTTGAAACATATGGAGAAAATAGTAAATTAAGAAAAATAAAATTGAATTGGGCTAAACTCAATGTATGCTTTAAGAGAAGATAACAAAAAGCTGAGATCAATTAACAGACACCTGAAAGCCAATGGAAGCATCTGACACTGCCCAAACCCACCATCAGCCAGTAGAATATATCAAAAACAGTATTGCCTTGGAGGAGGAGGAGAGCAGTGGAAATTCATGTCACCATTAAGGATTTAAAAAATTCTGGAGTGTAGGTCCCTACACATCTCTAGTTCACCAGTCTATTTCCTACATGAATTAGAAAGATACTGTAGAATTAAAACAGACCACAACAAACTTAACCAAGTAATAGCTCCAACTGCAGCCCCCTTGCCAGGTATGGTATATTTTCTGGAGTAGATTACACAGTCTTCTGGAGATGGCATATAACCACTGATTTGGTGAATGTATTCTTTGCTATCTATAACACTATCAGTAAATGAGTTTCACTAAAACTTCATATGGTAACAGACAACAGAATACATTTACAGTTTTACCCCAGGGCTGCATTAACTTCCCAGTGCTGTGTCATAACTTAGTCCAAAGAAATCTGAACTACCTAGACAGAATATCACATTGACCCACTACTAGGGGCTTTGTTGAGACACATGTATTACAGACATGGCACAGATAAATTTGATGAAGATTCAGGGTCTGGCACATCAGTAGTATTTTTAAGGATCAGGGGTCATGGGCATGCCAGAAAAAATATTTCATCTTGCACCTCTCATTTTAAAGTAGTCTTTTATCTTCTCATAGCACTAAGAATAAAATCCAAACTCCCTCCTCTGACTTAAAAAATGAAACAAAACAAAAATCTGTAATGATCTAGAGCCTGCCTTTTCTCTGAATTTCTCTTAAAAACTCCTCCTTGCTTCAGGACACTGTATAAGTTTTCTACTACAGTATAACAAGTTATCACAAACTTAACTACTTAAAATAATAGCCACTTATTACCTTACAGAGTCAGTAGCTCAGAGGTCTTAGCGTGGCATAACTAGGTTCACTGGTGAGGTCCTCACAAAGCTGATATCACGGTGTCAGCTGGGGCTGTGTTCTCATCTGGAGCTTGAGCCCTCTATCAAATTCATTTAAATTGTTGGCAGAGTTTAGACTCTGTGATTGTAGGACTTAGTTCCCCATTTCTAACTGGCTGGCTGCTCACAGCTGCTAGAAGCCACGCTCAGCTCCTATCCATGTGACTCCTGCATAGGCAGTTCATAACATGGCTGCTTGCTTGCTTTTGCTTGCTTTTGCTTGCTTGCTTGCTTGCTTTCAGGTTAATAGGAAAACCTGTGTTTCTTGAAATCTCTCTAGATTCTTTTTAAAGGCCCATTTAATTAGCTCAGGCCCATCTAAGAAGCTCCCCCTTTGAGTCCACTGGTTAGGGAGTTCACAGCAGTACCTACTTTAGTGTTTGATTGAATAATTGAGAAAACATGTGTGTACACCATGGCGTGAGACTCTTGGGCTATATCTTAGAATTCTGCCTATCACAGTGACCAAGACCAAGCCCTGCCTGAGACTGTTCTCATCTTAAACCTGAAAACATCTCACATTCCAGAAACCCTCTCAGTCCTGACCAAAACTTATCCTACTAAATTCCCATTGTGTTGAATTTCTTTCGTTCCTCAGAAACATCTAGCCTATTTTTCCTTAAGGATTTAACATTAGCACTTATACCTATAATGTATTTTCTTCTTGTCGTTCACATTTCATATTAAATGTCATCTTCAGAGCTTATATTCTCTGGAGAGTAGGAAGCAAATAAAGAATAGTTGCAATCAATTAGTAAGTAATATGTCATATGTTAGAGGATGAGAAGTTTTATGGGAAAAAGATGAAACAAGGTAATGAGGATAATAGCGTTGCAATTATAAATGGAGTGTCAGTGTATCCTTTTGAAAAGGTGACATTTGAGCAAATATTTGAAGGGAGTAAGGACATTAGCTCAGTGGATTTGTGGGGGGAGGATATTCCATACAGAGGGAACAGCTGGTGCTAATTCTTAAGGTAGATGCGTGACATAATCAAGAATATGCAAAGAAGAAAATGCAACAGAAGTTGAGTGAGAAAAAGTATCCTAGGAGATGAGTTCAGAGATGTAATGGACAACCACATCATGTAAGTCCTCATAGAGTATGGTAAGATTTTGGCTACCGAGATGAGAAGATGTTGGGGAACTTTGATAGGAGAGGAATATGATCTGACTCAAATTTTACAAGATTTCCTCTGGCTTCTACATTGAGAATAGATTGGGGTTGGGGGAAAGGAGGAATTAGGGTGAACATTTAGGAGACTTTTCAGTGGTCTGATTATTTATGGTGATTGAGTATAGTCTGTTAACAGCATGTGCAATGAAAAGTGATGAATGTAGATATAGTCACAAATCAACTCATGCAATTATGAAGGATTCCCTCTGTGTGTCAGCTAGATTAGCCACAGATTACACATTATTTCTGGGTGTGTCTGTGAGGATGTTTCTGAAAGAGATTAGCATTTGAATTAGCAGATTGCACTCCCAGTGTGGGTGGGCACCATCCAATCTGTTGAGGGCTTGAGCAGAACAAAAGATGGAAGAAGGACCGTTTTGCCCCTTCCTGACTGATTGCTTCAGCTGAGACGTTGATTGCCTACACTCAGCGTCCTGGTGTCAGGCCTTCATACCTATACTGGAATCTAGATCATTGGCTCACCTCGTTCTCGGGACTCAAAATAAATTAACTGGCTTTCCTGTGTCTGCAGCCTGCAGACAGCAGATGGTGGGACTTCTCTTCTTTCATAATTGCATGAGTTGATTTGTCATAATGAATTTCTATATACATATAGACAGATATGGATATATGTCCTACTGGTTCTGTTCTCCTAGAGAACTCTGACTAATAGACTCAGCCAAAGTGTTATGTAAAGGTCAAAGCCTTGCTAGGATCCCGTAACAGGAAATGTAGGAAACATGAAAATGTGGGATCCCGCAACAGGAAATGTGGGAAACATGAAAATGTGGGATCCCGCAACATGAAATGGGGAGGTATTGGCTCTCCACACCCCTCAAACCCCCCTAGGTCTACAGAGGTGGCCCACTCTTCTCTTGTTAAGCGCTAGCATTTCTACCCCACTGAATGATGTTACCCGTCACCCTCCCACCCCTCCGCCCCCGGCCATGTAACAGATGAACCTCTCAGGAGCTTCTCCTAATACCTTTTCTGGATTCCTCCAGTGTTACAACCCTTCCTAACCTGTCTGGAGAGGTGCTGGGCCTCATAAGTGATGAAACAGACTATAACCAAAGAGTTTTAAGAATTTGTTTGTACAAGCAGGAGCCAAGAAAACACTCCTAGGTTTGGAATTTGAGGGTGATTACTTAAGGGGGCTAGAATGTAAGACGGAACAAAAAAAAGAATTCACTTGGGTTCGTTGTTTTGGGGACACAAAATTTAACACTCTGGAAAGGACCCCAGGGAATGAAGCAAACTCCCTACTAGAGTGGTTTTCAGTCTTCGAAAATACAAGGTCTGTGCTCAGTGAAATGGAAATGCCTGAGTTACGCTAACAGATGGCAGAGAAAGGAATAAAGGGACTGAGGTCAATGGATATGCTAGAATGGAAATACGTAAAAGGCAAGGAGACCTACCTGACCCATCTGTAGGAGGGATGCGAGGACATACCATTCACTTAGGGCCTCAGGCATGCTCTGGTAAAGGGTGAGATGCACCTCATTCCAGTAACAAAGCTCAGGATCCTTAAGAAGTTCTTTGGCAGCTCACCTCTGCAGGCTGGGGCTGAAGGTGGTCTCAACTGTCACAGAGTTGAGCTCATGAACTTCCACGGGGACGATGCTCCCCACCAACAGAAGCCAGGTGGCACTATTTAATCACCAGAAGCCAGGAGGCTGCAATTACAATAATGGTAAGGCAAGGTCAGTTGAGACATGAAGGGGGTGTTATCCTCAGGGAGTTGTGGAAATGGTTAATAGAGCATAGCTTTCCAAGGGACAAAACAGATGAGCTGTCAAGAAAGGTGCTGCTTAGCATCTATAACCAAAAAAGGCTAAGATGCTGGAACAGAGGGATGAGGGCAATTGCCCCAATAAAAAGTAACAAGCTCTTGTTCGTTTCCCTGAGGCAGTTTTCAAATCTGGAACCCACTGATTAACAAAGTGGCCTCCTCCCTGGAAGAAAGAGCCTCACAGCAATTATAGACTGTAATGATTCCCCCCAGTCCTTCACTCAAAGGGAGCCATGGCCATTTACTCAGGTCACTGTACAGTGAGGTAGGAGGAATATGGAAACAGCTGGAGAACTGGGTTCTGAGTAGACATCAAGGTATCATCATGGCATAAAGTAGGAGCTTATTGGAACCCTATAATAAAGGGAGTCCTGGCTAAAGTCCAGGTCACAGTGGACAACTCGGACTGACCAAATGTTCCTTTCTGCAACACCCAAGTATAAAATTTGAATTCTTCTACTTTGCAATTAGAATAATTCCCCACATCCTTACCCTATAGGGAAGAGTACTCATAGTAGGTAAGGCCAAGCAGAAACCCTTGAAACTGTCCTCCCCCAACCAAGATAGTAAAAAAAGGAATATTGCATCTCAGGGGTAGAGAAGGGGGTGGGATGGAAGAAATTAACACCACTATTAATGATGTGAACAATTAAGAGGTGATGGTCCCAATCATAACTGCATTTAATTTGCCAGTCTGGCCCCTGGAAAAACTGTATAGATCCTTAACAATGATTTTAGACTACTACAGGCTTAGTCAAGGAATATTTCTAATTGCTGCTGTTGTGCTAAACACGTCACATTTACAGTCTTCCTCAGAGCTGTGTTAATGCTCTGCCCTCCATCACTGAACAGTAAAAAGCAATCTGAACCACCTGAATATTGCCAGAGTATCCCACTGATCAGTTATATTGATGATACCATACCAACTGGGCAGAACAAGCATGAGATGGCTAGTACATTGGAGAGCTTTGGTAAGACATATGTGCTTCATGAATTGAATGTTAAGACCTATGAAGATTCAGACGTATGCCAGTTTAGTGAAATTTAAAAGTGCCATAGTCAGGGCTTGCCCAGATATCTCCTCCAAAATAAGAGGCAAATTATTGCGTCTTACATCCCCTAGCACAAAGAAGGAAGCACGGTGCCTAGTAGGCTTCTTTGGATCTTGAAATCACATACCTAGGAATAATACTCCAACCCATATACTAGGTAAAATGGAAGGCTGCCAAATTTGAGCTGGTCCCAGAGTAGTATAAAGCTCTGGAGTTGGTTCAGGATACAGTGCTAACAGCCCTGCCTCTTGGGCCAAACAGTTGAGCAGACCCTATCCTGTGGAGGTGGCAGTGGTGGGAAAAGATGCAGTATGGCGCCTATAGCAAACAAGAGCCTCACAATGCAGGCCCCTGGGAATCTGCAGCAAGGCCATAGGACAGAGCTATATACTCATGAGAAACAGCTCCAGGCACACTATTGTTTCTTAGTAGAGATGGATAGGTGATCTAGGGAAAGTCTGCCCTGACAAATCATATGGTCTGACGGGTCCAGCAATTCATCATAAAATGGAAATGGTACATCTGAATTAAGCTAAGATCTCAGATTTTATAATAGGTTAAAAGACTTAGTTTTTATGTTCTTCCACATGCAACAAATATTACAAGTTTTTTTTTTATTGATAATGATCAGGTCATGATCTTTTAGAAGCTGGTATTAAACATGGTTGTANTTTCTTCCACATGCAACAAATATTACAAGTTTTTTTTATTGATAATGATCAGGTCATGATCTTTTAGAAGCTGGTATTAAACATGGTTGTATTAGTCTAATGAACATTTAAAATTTTCTCTAATATGTGGGACGTTTTTGTAGTATGCATTGTCCAAATTAACGAGATAAATGTTGCTAAGGTATTTGTCAATACTTAAAAAATATGCAGTGGTTATATATATAGTTCTCAACATGCTGTTTTATACTGATAGATTTGTACATTTGGTGATGTGCACAATCTCACAATAGTTCTGTAAAGAGCTAAGTACTTGGAGCACCTGGGTGGTTCAGGTGGTTAAGCATCTACCTTCGGCTCAGGTCATGATCCCAGGGTCCTGGGATGGAGACCTGCATCGGGCTCCCAGCTCAGCAGGGAGCCTGCTTCTCCCTCTCCCTCTACTGTTCCCCCTGCTTGTACTCTATCACTCTCTCTGTGAAATAAATAAATAAAATATTTTTAAAAAGAGAGTTAAGTACTTGTTTAGGAGAAATCATTCTCCAAAATTCCAAGATATTCCAAAGAAAAGAACTACTTACATTTTAGTATAGATTACATACTGAAATATTATGTAATCATTTGAAAAGATGTTTTTAAAGAAAATTAAATGGGGGGGGGCACCTGGGTGGCTCAGTTGGTTTGGCATCTGACTCTTCACTTCCACTCAGGGTCATGGGATTCAGCCCACATCAGGCTCCATACTCAGAGCAGAATCTGTTCGTCCCTTTCCCTCTGATCTCCTCCACACCCTGCTTGCATACGTTTTCTCTCTCCCAAGTAAATAAATAAATAAAGTGTTTTTCAAAAAGAGAAAATGGTGATGATATGAATAATTCTCATGGGACAATATTAAATAAAAATAATCTAAATATGCAACTTATATAATTATATTTATTGTGTTTAAATGTCTTTCTTTTCCATATATTCTAAAATGAATATCATTTCATAATATGAAAAGCAAATATATATTTTGTTAATATATGATGAATTATTTTCTCTGAAGTTACTATGGAATTATTGATGTTATATCATCTCTTACATTCATATATCATAAAGTTTTATCTACTATCTAGAGCTTAATGACAGTAAATGGTATCACAACTTTCTCCACATAGTTTTATCAAGTATCCATTTTGCTCAAAATGTCTTCATTATAATAATGCATAATATATAATAATAACACTATATATATTTACTCAAACTGAAGCCCTGTGCTGAGAACACACAAAACGTTGTGATCATACTAAGGACAGCACCAAGAATCTATTGCTAAAAGACATGTACTTCCTGCTCAAAAGCAAAATGACAAAATAACAAAACAAAATGAAGTCAATCTCCAGAGAATAAAATGTATATGGATATAGATAAGTATCTATAAGAATACACATATATACATACACACACACACACACACATATTGCAACTCTCTGCTTAGCATGTTCAATCTTCTATGTTTTTGTACTAATGTAGTATAATTATAATGCCTATTTTAATATTCTTGTCTACTAATTCCAATATCTGTGTCACCTGTGCATTGGTGTCAAATGTTTAATTTTTCTCCTTGGTGTGTTTCATATTTTCCTCTCTTTTTTTCATAACTGGTAATTTTCACTGGACAACAAAGAGATTGTAAATTTAACCTTATTTGGTGCTAGATATTTTTTTTTATTTCCCTTTACATATTCTTGAGTTCTGTTCTGAGACACAGTTAAGCTACTTAGAAACAGTCTGATTCTTTCTGACATTTCTTTTAAGATTTTTTTAGGTAGAATGAGAGTAGTATTTCTTCTAAAGCTGATCATTCCCATTTACTGAGGTATGATTGTGTCCCTTCTAAAAAAGATACGTTGAAGTTCTAATACCCAGTACATCATTGGGAAATATGGTCTTTGCAGATTTAAACAAGTGAAAATGAGGTCACTATTGTAGGCCCTACTATGACTGATACCACTACAAAAAGGGGAAGTTTGGATACGACACACATAGGAATAAGATAGCTGTGTAAAGCGCAGGCAGAGACTGGTATTATGGGGCTCTGAGTCAAGAAGCACCCGGGGCCAACAAAAGTTAGGAAGGTGATATGGCACAGATTCTCCCTCACAACCCTCAGAAGCAACCAACTCTGCCAACTCCTTGATTTCAGACTTGTAACTTCCAGATCTGTAAGACAATACATTTCTCTCATTTAAACCACAAAGTCTGTGGGGTTTTGTTGCTACAGACCTGGGAAATTACTGTATGACAGAACACTTTCTGAGCACTCTACTCCAGGTGAACAATGAAGTTGTCCTGTTTGACTGTGATAATAGCCCCCCCCCCTTCTTTTTAAAACTATAGAAAACCAAAGGAGGTTTACTAGAAGGGATGTGGATGGGGGGTGGGCTAAGTGGGTGATGGGGATTAAAGAGGGCACTTGTTTTGATAAGCACTGGGTATTGTATGTAAGTGCTGAATCACTAAACTACTCCTGAAACCAATATTACACTATATTTTAACTAATTAGAATTTAAATAAAGACTTGAAACAAACAACAACAACAAAAATAGGCACTGTTTTTAGTTCCCCTTGAGGGCTGGCTATTGTTATTTCAAATCCTTTGAGGTGGTTCCATAGCCTTGAGTAGTTTCCTCTCTTGCATACACTGATTTGTACTCTGCTGAATCCTTGAGTATAGCCTCTTTAGTCCTCCAGAGTTTTCTCTCTGTCCAGTTTTGTTCTCTTCTGTACTCTGCCCTGCTTGTTGGAATGAGCTTGCTCTCCCCCTACTTCTCAGCTCTGTCTCCTTAACCAATGGAATCCCCTGTGCCCCATCTGCTTTCCCCTCTGTGCTGCAACCTGGAAACTCTCTCAAGACTGTAAACTTAGGGGGAGCAATTATAGAGCTTACTGCATAATCTCTCGGGGATTACTGACCTTCATTACCTCATGTCCAATGTCTTGAAAACCATTGTTTCATACATTTTGTCTAGTTTTTTTTATCGTTTCAGAGGTATGGGTCAAACCACTCTCTGTTACTCTATCTTGAGCACAGTGAAAGTCTATTTTCATATATGCAATAATTGTTTTTATTACTGGCATATTTTTATACATTTCTCCTCTGTATCCAGAATAAAACTTTAAAACTATACTTTAGGACATACCACTGATGTACTTTGAGAGACTCTTCAAATAAAATCCAAAATCTGTAGTATATAAGCTCTCTTCCTTGGTCTGCTTCAAGCCTATTTATTTGACCTCATCCCCACTTTAGCGGCGATGCATCACCTATTGGCCTTCCTTGATTTCCTCACAGGCATAAGTTTATCCTCAGAGTGTTTACACTTGCTGTTCTCTGTGCCTGGAATGCATTTCCCAGAGATTTTCTCATAGTTGCCTGTCTTTCATCATTCAGGTCTCAGCCCAAATATCTCTTCCTCAGAAAGTATTTCCTAAGCCTATCTAACCTAGCATACCTATCTGTTGGCTCTTGTACCCTGTTTTATTTATACCACTTTTCCTTATCTGAAGTAAGTTTGTTAGCTTCCCATATTCTCTCAGAAAATAAATTCCAAGAGAAACGTGAATTCTACTTTCTTGTTCAAAGCTACATCTTCAGTGTACAGATCAGTGTCTAGGGAATAGTAGCGCTCATTAAATGCTTTTGAGCACTGGATAAATTTCAGAAAAGAATGTAGACAGCTACATATATATAAGTAGTGTAAGGTTTCCCGGTAGCCCTCCCAGTAACGGCGGATTAAACAAAGCACCAGATGAATAGGCACCAGGGGAGTTTCTAATAGAGACGCCCTCAGGCGAGGTTCTGCGACTCCTAGAGAAGGGAGTCCGGGAAGTCGTGCCCGGAGAGGATGCGCACGGGTTTTTATGGGGTGTGGGCGGAAAGGGGGAACATGACCATAATTGGTAAGAGATTGGATGGAGTTTAGCCCTCGGTTTCCCGCCGAAGTTCTGGTTTTGGCGGTCTTTTGAGACGCGGAAGCTGATGAGGGCGGCAGGTCCCCCGAGAAGCTCCCAGGACGGGGCGGTGAGATGGCGGGTTGGCTGCCATCGTGTGGCTACCTCAGTTCTCTAGACTCCGTCGGCCCAATAAGTAGCATTTTATATTGCACAACCTCACACAAAAATAATATATTACTGTAAAATAGTTATGTTTATGTTATCTGTTTATGTTACAGTAGAAATGAAATATGGTAACATTATTCTATAGAGATTGAAAATAGTGTTTTCTTTTGCACTACCTAAAAATATATTCCTGGTGTTAAAGAGTAAAATAACCAGAAACTTCATATTTATATTAGAGTAAGTATTTATTATTCCCCATCATCTCTCATTTCCATAACTATAACGTCTATTATTGCTCTTAGGACAAACCTATCTTCAAACGTGACACCTGAGAAGGAAACATAGCTATATTCTTTTGTTGATTTAAAAATGGTAATGATTGGAAAACTCCAAGCCAAATATTTAGTAAATGAAATTCATAGTATTATGTAAAAGAGCTGTAGCTACAGTATATCAGTCCTAGAAAAATATTATTCTTATCTTGTGGGAAGTAAGGGAAATGTGAAACAAGAAACTAGAAAGAGATGTATATGTAAATGTGTTCTTTTAGTTGGAGATTTGAGTTGAAAAGTCTCTCCTAATATAGAATAATGGCTTTTATATTGGGAGTAGGGAACACTATTATATCCTTTTATGCAAATCAGTTTCTATAATGTAAACAGGCATAAATTGAATAAGCCTTCTTTCAACTCTTATTACAAAGCAATATTAATGGGGTCGTAAAAAAGTAACTTCAGACACTATAGGCTGAAAAAAGAATTCTATTACAACCAGCCAGGGTCATCTTTGTCCTGCAGTTCTGCTAAACATTGGCCCTGAATTTCATGTATGGTGCATAATTTTCTATATGTTTGATATTGCGTGTTTCACATGTAGTAAAAATTATATGTATATTCACTGACAATTTCATTGTATGTATTCACATTTGATTATTTTCTCAAAGTCACCCTTTACTTTTCCAGAGGAGGAAAATGGGGTCGATGGAAATATTTCTTGGTGTAGGTAGATAATGATGTTCACACTTAACGGAAGTTACAAGTGGAGTTTCAGAAAGGGGAAACCCACATATATACTTATTAAATGCATGAACAACCTAGTTTTTTGAAGAAGGGGGTCACTGCTGTGGGCAAGTATTTCTAAATACTGAACTTCAGGCTTATACCTGCTTACATAAGCAAGGCTGGGAAACCACTGTCTTCCCTAGCTAACTTATTAGGACAAATAAGAATATTATCTCTGGAGGGTAAGCCCACTCCCAAGAAGGAAGAAGAGGTTATCCTACCTAAGCGTTTGAGGTGATGAACATCTCAAGTGGTGAGGACAAACCTTCTCCACCTAGGGACAAAGTCATATTCCATCTGTGACTCTGACATATCCTATGATATTTTCTTCATTGTCATGGTCAAAGATGACTTACCAACATTGTATCTTTACTCTAAGCTATTGGAATGAGAAATGGTGGACAAACAAGTTCCTTTCAAGGGTATAATCCAGAATTTATATACATCATTTTGTTAACATTTCTTTTCATTAGAGCTTAGGTGCATGGCCACAAATAGCCCCATAAAGGAGGCTTAGTGGTTGTGACATTGTGAAACAGATATTTGGTCTTCATCCATTGTTCCTGCACAGAGCTCCTAAAACCCTTGGAATTTCCTAAGTGTTGAGAGCAAGAAAGGTGTCTTTTGTTATGTTAATATGGTAAGTAATTTTGGACCCACTCTAAGGATGGGGCTGGTTGTCAGGAGAACCAACAATGTGATTAGAAGGTTGAATTTTCAATTCAATCCCCTTGACCTCTGGGAAGGGAAAAGGGGCAAGAAGTTGAATTGGTTTCCAGTGGCCAATTATTTACTCAGTCATGCCTGTGTAATGAAATGTCCATAAAAACCCAAAAAGATGGGGTTTGGAGAGATTTAGGGGTTTGTGAACATGTGGTGATTTGGGGAAGTGTCACAACCTGAGAGCATATGGATGTCCCACACCATTTTCCCATACTTTACCCTGTGTATTTTTTATCTGGCTGTTCATGAGCTATGTCTTCCTATAATAAATTGGTATTCTCGTGGGTAAAAGGTTTCTTTGATTTCTGTGAACTGTTTTAGCAAAATGGAGCCCAAAGAAGCGTTCATTGGAACTTCTAGGCTATAATCAGATAATCAGAAACACAGGTCACAATCTGGACTTATGATTAACATCTGAAGTTGGTGGAGGAAGGGGCAGATTACTTTTCAGGTAAATAGTGTCAGAATTGAGTCAAACTGTAGGACACCCTGCTGGTGTCTGGAGAATTGCTTGTTTGGTGTGAGGAAAACTGTCCCTCACCAGCAGATGGAAATTAGGAGCAGAACCTTTTGGTGGGCTTTTTATTTTATTTTATGAAAATTTAAAAAATAGAATTGGGTTTTATGTTAATTTACAACTTATAATTTAGAATATCTACTACTGCATCTTATAGTTATTTGTTTTGGGCACGCGGTATATATAATGTGAATCTACTAGTCTACAAAATGCCAATCTCAAGTTCAAATAGCAAGGGATACCACATTTACTTCCTCAGAATTAGTCATCCTTCCTCAGAATTCCCATAATGAATCTTTGCATGTTTCTATCATTTCTTTTACCAAAATGAATTTTAATTACATTTAAATACTTTACTTTTCTTTTCTTTTTTTTTTTTCTATTTAGGTGGTTGTGACCACCCAAAGTCAGAAATTATCTTTTTCTTCTCAGTTTAATGCCTGACATATAATAAGTACTCAATGAATGTTTAGTGACTTCGTAAAACTTACAAAGAACAAAACCAGAATGTCAATTTATTACTTGTTATTTAAAATAATAATTAAAAGAGAAGCAGTCAAGTGTCTTGGCAAACTAAAACTAGACTTTGTTCCAGTAACATACAGCTTCTAAATTTTAGGGGTTAACACAATAAAAATTTGTCACTCACATATAATCCACCATAGGTCTAGATTCTCCATAGTAGCTCTCTGCTATGAGGGACTATGATCCAAGATGTTTTAACTCTATCCCAGCGACTTTGCCATTTCAGTATGAAACCAACACTTCTGTTATGGTAGAGGGAAAAGAGGAACCTAAGAACTCTACAGAGGGTTATACTGCCTTATCCAAGAAGTGCCTTATATGTTTGTTCATGTTTCAGTGGCCTAAACTTGTCACACTGCCCACCTAACTGTAAAAGGACTGGAAAGTATAGTCTTCACTTATATCCAAAAAGGAAAAGGAAACTAAATATTGATGATTACTAGTAGTGTCTACTGTAAGAGTAAATCATAATAACTTAAACACATTGAAGCAAAATTTGAAATTAGGATTTTACAGTCTTCATAAAGGAAACTTCACTCTGCATTATCAAAAAAATTAAGTGCATTTAATTAAAAACAGAGTACTCACCCCAGTTAGTTTTCAGAGATTATAATTTCAACTGTTCTGTTGATAAAAACAATTATGGAGAATTTTTCTAGAAATTTTTCTAGAAATACAAATTTTGTACTTTTATGAGAATAAACCATCTGAAAAGAACATATATGGACAACACTATTTCAAATCTTTATAGATTCATTTTATTGTGTATTATACCAACATTATTCCACGGACCTACAATGAGTCATCTCAGAAGAATGCATCATATGAACTCCCTTACTAGAATACCTACTTTAGGGTTATTAAAAAGACCTGTTGTCCCAGATGAGAATTTCCTCTTTATTATAATACATGAGAGAAATTACTCCAGATCTTAAAAACAGAAAAACAAATAAAACAAAAACAGACATTCCAAACAACTAGTTTGCTTATTCTTTTGAATGACATAAAAATGATTGCACTTTGTTCCTTGTTTTGATCGCATCCTTGTGCCATGATGTTACATCCTCACTTCTGTCAGCTATGTGGGCCATGTAGTTGAATTTTTGTTCATTTATATATTTTTGGCCATATTATTTTCCAGACCATATTGTCTTTCCATGTGACAATAACAATTTTTTATATTTCAGAATTTCACATTTTTATAATTCTCTGAAATGGTGGAAGATGGTAAACAGATAATCAAATTACTCCTATATTCATTTTTAGGAATAAATACAATTACTAAAAGAATTGACCCTTAAACCTCTAGTTAGGCCATTTTTATCCTTATAGGCTTATTAGGAAAAACTCTTGTGTTTCTCCTCTAGTATTTATTATTTATTTATTTATTTATTTTAAGATTTTTAAAATTTATTTGACAGAGAGAGACACAGCGAGAGAGGAAACACAAGCAGGGGGAGTGGGAGAGGGAGAAGCAGGCTTCCTGCGGAGTAGGAAGTCCAAAGCGGGGCTCAATCCCAGGACCCTGGGATCATGACCTGATCCCAAGGCAGACGCTTACCGACTGAGCCACCCAGGTGTCCCTCTTCTCTACTATTTATTCAGACCACTTCTGTGACCAGATATATTTTCTTTTTCCCTGCACTGACCAATTCTAATACCAGCTTGGTGTCCTAAAATTTGATTCATTTCTACACTATGTATTGATGACACTCTCTACCCTGGAGCTAGCATTAGATTCTGCAAGCGAAGGGCTTAGTCCCATAAGACTGCCCCACTTCACACTCCAGTCACAAATCCCTGGTTGTCACTTGTACTTCTGGCCAACCGGCTATAAATTATGGTTCCCATGAGCCCCTCCTTGGTTTTAATAATTTGCTAGAAAGGTTCAGAGAACTCAGGAAAACACTTATATTTACTGGCTTATAATATAATAAAGGATACAATAAAGGACACAGATAAACAGCCACATAAAGGGCTACAAAGGGCAAGTTCTGGAAGAGTCCCAAGCATAGGAGCTTATGTCCCTCTGGAGTTGGGTTGCACCACCCTCCCAGCATGTGAATGTCTTCACCAACCCAGAATCTCTCCAAACACCATACACTTAGGATTTTAAGGAGGCTTTATCATGTCATGTCACATGATTGAATTATGATTGACTCATTTCTCAGGCCCTCTGGACTGGGCAGGGATGGGGTGGCGTGGGGGGGGGTGGTGTGGAAGGAGGGAAGGTGGGGAGGGCTGAAAGTTCCAGGCTTCTAATCTTGGTCTTTCTAGTGACCAGCCCATATCCAGGAGCCTGCCAAGAGTCACCTCATTACAACAAAAAATGTTCCTATCACCCAGGAAATTGCGAAGGATTTAGGAGTTCTGTGTCAGACATTCCTATCACTCAGGAGATTACAGTGGTTTTGGAGCTCTGTGTCAGGAATTGGGGTCAAATACCAACTATTAGAAGGAACTGGGGATATATGTTTGCTATTATTTCAAAACTCTACAAGTCAAAATCAAAATGCTGTTTGGTGATTCTAAAATATGATTAAGAAAGGTTGGCATATGATTTAAAATGTTAAATGGCATCAGGTTAAAACAGCCTAATACCTCGGTCCTTCAGTTATGGACATAGATCATTAGGAATGGATTTCATTCTTGAACTTGATCAGGTTAGCTTCTTCCTGGACAGGTTTAAGAAGGGATGGAGCATACCAATATTTATAACTGTAATTTTCCAAGGTTCTCTTCCTAAATAAACTTCCCCTTTTAGATTTTTTATTTGCTATATTCCTTCTTTAGATATGTTAAAATTCTTCACTCAGATTACAATCTAGTCATTCTGGTATGGAAATTACTTCAGGTGGTCTAGAGGTTTATGTTTATCTCTATGCTTTTCAAAATGAGTCATAATGATCTTTTCGCTTGTGTCAGCATTCCATTGATAGGTTTCCATAAGAAAGTGGTCTAGACTCAAACATCTCTGGAAAATATTGTCAAATTCCTTCTTTATATAACCTTCAACTTTCTGTTTCATATTTCTTATAGAAAGCACAATTGAAACAAATAATCCTAAAAGTTTCTTGAAAAATTGTAGTTTAATTTCCAGCTGAGCATTGGAAGGGGAATTTGATAAAAGGTCTTGGTCATTTCCTAAGAAAACTGAACATCATACATGTGTTAGCATATGATTTCAAAGATCTGCTCTCTTCATAATACTAAGTATATCCACAGGCTTCTCAAAGAACATTATATTGGGGCTTCCGGGTGTCTCAGTCAGTTAAGTGTCTGACTCTTGATTCTGGGTTAGGTTTTGATTTCAGGATTGTGGTGAGTCCCATCTCAGTGAAGAGTCTGCTCATCTTTCTCCCTCTGCTCCTCACCCCCATCGTGGCCATTCTCTCTCTCTCTCTCTCTCTCAAATAAATAAAATCTTTAAAAAATTATTATCAGAGAACACTATCTTTTCTCTAACAAAATGTCTTTTTTTTTGGCAATCAGTTATTTATCATCTCTATGCAAATAGCTTCAAAATCTTAGTCTCAACTCTTGACCTTTTCAATTTGTTACAAACATCACTTACATGATACCAGGTCTCATTTCCTCTGGTTCCTGTGAATCGTCATAGCTTTATCATTTACCTTTATTTCTTTTTTTTTTTAAAGATTTTATTTATTTATTTGACACAGAGAGAGAGATTACAAGTAGGCAGAGAGGCAGGCCGAGAGACAGGGAGAGGAGGAAGCAGGCTCCCTGCTGAGCAGAGAGCCCGATGCGGGCCTGGATCCCAGGACCCTGAGATCATGACCTGAGCCAAAAGCAGAGGCTTTAACCCACTGAGCCACCCAGGCGCCCATCATTTACCTTTCTTATAGGGCACACCACTTTCAACTTTGTGTTTGTGTCATCTCATCCAACAGACTGAAACTTCCATTATCTGCAGGCAACTTTAGGGATGGGAATTTCCTGATCAAGTTTACTAAGCAATTCCTGACTGGAGAAAAAAAAAGGGGGGGGGTGGAGGATGGAACCTGTTTTACACTATTTTTCTTACTGAAAAAATGTATAATTCTTATATCAGGCAAAACTTTTAACCAGTTTCCAGAAATAAAACTAAAACACTATGAGGTAACTCTGTATTAGAATGGTAAANCACACCACTTTCAACTTTGTGTTTGTGTCATCTCATCCAACAGACTGAAACTTCCATTATCTGCAGGCAACTTTAGGGATGGGAATTTCCTGATCAAGTTTACTAAGCAATTCCTGACTGGAGAAAAAAAAAGGGGGGGGGTGGAGGATGGAACCTGTTTTACACTATTTTTCTTACTGAAAAAATGTATAATTCTTATATCAGGCAAAACTTTTAACCAGTTTCCAGAAATAAAACTAAAACACTATGAGGTAACTCTGTATTAGAATGGTAAATACTTAAAACAATACTTCTGGAACATCAATTAAGATGGCTTCATATAGAGTAATGACCTCTCTCACTACCAGCTACACTTGAGATGCACAGTCCAATTTTTGACATTGGACACACTTCTCAAAATGTCTACACATAACTCTAATAGTCTATCAAGTGAATTTAGAAGGTAATTCTAAAATTTTTTCTTACACAAAATTTTCTTAAAAACATAGGAGCCCCGGATGGCACAGTCGGTTAGGCATGGGACTCGATTTCAGCTCAGGTCATGATCTCAGCATCATGAGATTGAGCCCCACATCTAGCTCCACACTCAGCAGGGAATCTGCTTGAGATTCTCTCCCTCTCCTTCCATTGCTGTCCCCTGCTTGCTCACTCACTCTCTAAAGTAAATAAATAAATATTTTTAAAAGTGTGTATTATTTGGAAATGAATATATATTTTTCTCTATAATCACCCAAAACATTATATTGAGAGGTATGCAGATTCTGTAAAGTTTTGCTCTTAAAAAGGAAGAGGTATACCAGGAAAAGGTTAAACAGATTCTTTCACTCACAGTTAATAGAAACTAACTTGAAGTAATATAATTAGGAAAATTATTAAAAGGATATTGAGTAACCTCACAGAATCCAAAGATGAGCCCGTATACTAAGCTTCAGGAAGGGTAGGAATAAGAGTTATTTTAGAGATCTTGGCTGTAGAATTTCCCATATGTTCTTTTCATAGAAGGATCATAGTCCTGTTTTAGCCACTAATCAGAATTGCTCTGCAAATCAAAATGCCAAACCTTTGGGAGAAAGACTCTGATTGGCTCTGCTTGATCCAGGTATTCTGCTGCTAGGCAAATCACCTTGGGCTGGGAAAAGTCACCAGCACAAAGCTGACTGCTCATGGACCACCCATATTGGTCAAGTAGGTAGTTCTTATATTCGGGAGGTTTAGCATAACAGTGCCAAAGCTTTTCTCTCTTCCTTGTATCTAATTCATCTATAAATGAATGGGGTGGGTGGGTGATGGAACTTATTTTCCACTACTGAAACTAGCCTAAGTACATTTATGCAGTAGACATATGCTGAATTCATATTACTTCCTTTGCTAGAACATTTTTTTCCTAAAGACCTATAATATATCATACAATCACTACTCAAAACCCAGAACTTTGAAACATATATTATGATGTTTTCATTTCAGAAAAATCCTTAACTTCATTTTAAATTAATCCAATGCATTTTGATGACAATGTTATTTTAAAAAGTGTTGAGTTTATTTTTCAAGTTAAAAATAAGTTGAAGTCATTGGAATAAGCTTCTTATGAAATTATTAAAATAATGCTGAATGACAGGTAGTGTAATTTAGCTGAACTGTTATGAAAAGAGTTTTTTCTTTATCTTGTTTTGTTGTGTTTTATGTATTAAAAGATTATAATTATTCCTATTCAGTTCTCTTTGTCTGCTTCTTTAAGGAATTTTCTAAGTTGTATGAAATATGGATGAGGTTTATAATATCTGATTTAAAATACACAAATATCTTGAGAAGTTCTAAAGTAGCTTTCTTTGGCTTTCATGGCTTTGAAAATCTGAATTTGTTCAGAGATATACTTTTTTTTTCTTCTAAAAGCTGATGTGCTAAAGCATAGTTAGAATCAAATATAAAGTATAACTTGTTTGGAAAACCTTTACTATAATGTTTGCTAAAGAATATACAAATTTATATATCTAGTTTCATGAATATCAATTATAATATTATTACCAAAGGTAAATTTGAAATTTTATTCTTGCCTTCCCTGTCTGTCTTCCTCAAACCACAACACTCTATATTTTCAAAGTGAAATGGTTTGATTTGAATTGCAAATCTTATCACATATATAGTTTTATTCTTTTCTATCTGGATGAGTGACAGTGGTATATAAGAGTTAACAAACCTTATCCAGTTTTAAATACATTTCTGGTATTGAAAGCTAACAGAGCTGAAAGTTGAATGGGAGAAAGCTCAGCTCCTGTATTCATTCTTTTATTTGTGTTCTGAAAGGGCCTTATGGAGGAAACCTGATAGAAATGTCATGGCATTACTAAATAGATCGAAGTCCAAGGTGGGAAAATAAAAGGTTGGCTTTGCTGCTTCTTTTGTCATTTTATAAGGAATGGATAGTGCTTTCAAAATGAGGGCCTGAGGCTATGCATGTCCTTTAATTTCTCAGACCCTGAGAAGAAGCGAATCCATCCCTCAATGGTCTACTGAAAGAAACCTTTAAAGAAACTCCAGGTCCCAAGAACACACATCTCTTGTAAAGATGACAACAAAATGGGGGGAAAATCTAAATGAAGGAGGCATATATCCTTGCACACAGGGATAGCCAACACCCACTTGAGAGCTGATCTGGGAGGATTATCAGCATGACTGCATAGGAATTTATTTTCTGTGATTTGCTGTGCTTCGTTTCACTGGAACATGGGGCTCATCTTTAAATTGTGTGTGAAGTAGAGTGATAATTTGGGCGTCACGGGACCTTACAGAAAGCTACATTGTTAACATATGATAGTCAAACAAGTAAAAATACTATACCGTAAGAAATTCCAAGAAAACTTGGCAATTTGTTACATGTGAAACCACAAAGTATTGTGGACAATTCAGTCTTTGGACTGATGCATTCTTGAGTTTATATACTCACTTTATTTCTTTCTGCCTTTAGGTAGATTAGTTAACTTTTGGGCCTCTGTTTCTGCCCTTCTTAAATGAGGATGGTAATGTAAACTATATTAAGCTTTCTGAAGAATTAATTGAAACAAACTGAGGGTTATGGAGGGGGGAAAGGGGGATGGGTGAGTCTGGTGGTGGGTATTAAGGAGGGCACGTATTGCATGGAGCACTGTATGTGGTGCATAAACAATGAATCTTGAAACACTAAAAAAAATCAAATAAAATTACAATGTTAAAAAAAAAAGAAACAGCATAGGTAAAAACATCAGTACAAATTAAACTTACAGTAGGGATTAATTTCCTTCCCCTCACTGAAATTAATTTGGCTCTGATGTGGATGGTTGCATTTACTTTCTTTTCTAACCAATGAAAACAATTATAGAAGAATTTCAAGAATGATATAGAATCTCTGACATTTAGAAAAATTAAAAATGGTTAATAATTTCTTTTTACAGAGTATAATTGTTAGTGATTAAGTAAAAATAAAGATCTGGAGGTCAACCTTGGCAGACTAAAGGCACACTGCACTTCTTTAATCAGTGAAGCTTTAAGGGGCAGAATTTGCTTAATACATATTTGTCCTACAATATAATAATTTCTGAAAATACAGCAAATTTTTGCCTAATAGTGTACCACTGCCATTTATAAGGGAAAAACTATTTTAGATTGAGAAAGCAGGACATCTATAGCTTTAACCTAAGTAAGAAAAATTTAACCTAAGTAAGAAAAATAAGGTAAATTATATACCTGTTAGCTCTATAGTTTAAAATGAGATAATACATATAAACAAGTAACTATATGTCCCTGTTTTCCTGGGACAGTCCTGAGTTACGTTTGAAATGCCAACTGTATTACTAATAGGGCCTGCTCCATTTTTAAATGAGCATTGTTAATATAATTATTAGAAGAAAACACATTTTTATAAACTTATTTTGGGAATCTTCCTATTATGACTCAAAACCCAGATGCAATATGAGAAAATATTGGTAAATTCAATTGCATTGAAAAAGAAAAACTATCATATGGAAAAATACCATGAACAAAGTCAAAAGAAAACTGAAAAACAGGAAAAAAAATATTTGTAACATATATCATAGATAAAGGACTAATAAGTAATGGACTCTTAAAAACTGGAAAATAAAAAGATCAAGTCCTCAGTTTATTAAAAGGACAAACTAATGTCAGTTAAACTAGTCAGATTCATCAAGAGAAGAGGACTCCAATAAATAACATCAGAAATGAAAAAGAAATAGTTATAATCGACACCACAGAAATACAAAGGATCTAAAGAGATGACTACTACTTTGCCAACAAATTGGAAAACATATGAAAAATTGATAAATTGTTAGAAAAATAAGACCTTCTAAGACTGAATCACAAAGAAACAGAAAATCTAAGTAGACTGATTATAGGTAATGAAGTCGAATTGGTAATTTAAAAACTCCCCAAAAAACAATCCAGAACCAGGCAGCTTCACAGATGAGTTTTACCAAACATTTAAAGAAGAGTTGGTACCTATCATTCTCAAATTATTTCAAAATATTGAGAAAGAAGGGATACTTCTAAACTCATTTTACAAGGTCAACATTACCTTAATACCAAAACCAAAGACACTGAACAAAACAAAACAAAACAAAAAACAACAACGAAAAAGGTCAATATCCCTGATGAACATAGATGTAAAAATCTCAATAAAATACTATCAAATCAAATTCAGCAATACAATAAGAGAATCATACATCATAATCACATAGGATTTGTCCAGGGATGCAAGGATAGTTCAACATCCATAAATCATCGATGTGATATACCACATTAACAAAACAAAGGATAAAAATAATACAATTATTGCAATAGATTTAGAAAGAGCATTTAACAAAATTGAATATCCATTTATGATAAAAACTTTCAACAAAGTGGATATAGAAGGAATATGTCTCAACATAATAAAGGCCATATGTTACAAACCCACAGCTTGCATTATACTCAAACGTAAAAATCGGAAAGCTTTTCCTCTAAGATTAGAACAAGACAAAGATGTGCATCTATGCCACTTTCATTCAACATAGTATTGGAATTCCTAGACACAGCAATTAGAAAAGAAAAAGGAATAAAAGGCACACAAACCAGAAAAAAAGAAATAAAACTGTCATTATTTGCAGATGACAGGATAATATATATAAAATCATAAAATCTCCACCGAAGACTATTCAAACTAATAAATAAACTCAGTAAAGTTGCAGGATTCAAAATTAACATACAACAATTGGTTGTGTTTCTATACACTAATAAAGAGCTAACAGAAAGGGAAATCAAGGAAACAATCCCATTTACAGTTGTATCAAAAGAATAAAATAGGACTATAACAACAGAGATGAAAGACCTATACACTAAAAACTATAAGACATTAATGAAAGAAATTGAAGACAACATGCCATCTGTAAAGATATACCATGCCCATGGACTGGAAGAATTAATATCATTAAAATGTTCATAATAATATTCAAAGTAATCTACAGATTAAATCCACCTTCCATCAAAATACCAATGGCATTTTCCACAGAACTACAACAAAGAATCATAAAATGTGTATGGAACCATAAAAAAAAAAATAGAAATCCTAAATAGCTAAAGCAATCTTGAGAAAGAACAAAGTTGAAGCTATTGTCTCCCTGAATTCAAATTATACTATAAAGTCATAGTAACTAAAACAGTAATGATAGAAGCATGAGAACAGACATATAGAGAATAGGGAGCCCAGAAATAACCCCAAGTGCATATTGTCAATTACTCTATAACAGCGGAGATAAGAATATACAATAGGGAAAAGACAGTCTTTTCAATAAATGGTGCTGGAAAAACGGGACAGCTATATGCAAAAGAATGAAACTAGCCCACTATCTTACACTATATACAAAAATAAATTCAAAATGGAAATATGGAGAAGGGAACCCTCATACATTGTTGATGGGAATGTAAATTGGGGCAGCCACGTGGGAAAACAGTATGGAGGGTCCTCAAAAAATTAAAAATAAAATGACCATACAATCCAGCAATTCCACTTATGGATATTTATCCAAAGAAAACAAACATGAATTCAAAGAGATATATGCACCCCATGTTTATGCAGAATTTTTTATAATAGCTAAGATAGGAAAGCATCACCTAAGTGTCCACTGATAGATAAATGGATAAAGAAGATGTGATACTAGTCATAAAAGAGAGAGAAATCTTGCCATTTGTGACAGCATGAAGAGATACAGTTGGACATAAAGGGCATTATGCTAAGTGAAATAAGTCAGAGAAGGACAAATACTGTATGATTTCTCTTTTATGTGGAATCTAAACCAAATCAAATCAAAATAAAACAAAACAGAAACAGACTCACAGACACAGGAAACAAACTGTTGGTTCGGGAGCAGGCAAAATAGGTGAAAAGAACTAAGAGGTACAAACTTCTAGTTATAAAATACATATGTCATGTGGACATAATGTGCAGCATAGGGAATATAGTATTTATATTGTAATAACTTTGAACAGTAACAGGGTAACTAGATTTACTATGGGGATCCTTTTGGAATGTACAAAAATATCAAACCACTATGATGTACACCTAAAATAAATATGATATTGTATGTCAGTTATACTTCAATTTAAAAAAAGAAAATTAATGATTAGCTAATGGAAAAAAGGATATGCAAAACATCCTTAAATGTGTTAAAATATACTCATTTTCAATCTCACTAAAAGAAATGCAATTAAAACTACCACAAGATACCATTTTTCACCTATAAAGTGCATAAAAATTCAAGTCTGTTGTTACACTCTGCTGGCAAAACTGTGGGGAGAGAAACCTTCTCATACGTTGCTAGTGAGAGGGCCAAGTGGCACAATCCCACTTCTAGTGTTTAACTGAAGATATGACAACAGATACAAAACATCACATAAACAAACTTATTAACTTATTATTTGTGTAACAAAATGTTGAAAAGAACCTAACGTATTTCTATGGAAGCATAAACAAATATGTGTGGAACCTCTATAAACCACTATGGAAAGGTTTCTGAGACATACTGGTGAAAAATATAAAGGGTAAGTAATGCTTCATATTCCACTGTTTTGTAAGAAAGGAAAAGAGATCAGAAGGCAATGTATGCACTTGCCATTTTTGTGGAAAGGAGACTAGGCAAACTAAATTAGGATAAAAAAATCATTGTTCAGAGAGTGGGAAGTAATGTTATTAATGGGATAGTGCTGGGAGTGAGAATTCACAGAGTTTTACTTTTTATATGCTTTGACTTTTGAACCATACTAGTATTTTGCATATTCAAAAATAAAATTATAAAGGATAAAATAGTCACTCCAGTTACATCTAAACAAAAACAAATAAACCAAACCTCATTTCAAATTAATAACATACATAAGAAATAGAATAAACTCAAGTAATTTTGGACACAGTCCTCTGACAGAACATATTTAGTGGTACATAGTCTTAGCATAAAAATAAGCACAAAAGGGGCACCTGGGTGGCTCAGTGGGTTAAGCTTCTGCCTTCGGCTCAGGTGATGATCTCAGGGTCTTGGGATCGAGCCCCGCATCGGGCTCTCTGCTCAGCAGGGAGACTGCTTCCTCCTGCCTCTCTGCCTACTTGTGATCTCTCTCTCTCTGTCAAATAAATAAATAAAATCTTTAAAAAAATAAGCACAAAGTAATTACACATGACCTTGAGTAACATGAGGGGTCAAGCACTGATCCCCTGCACAGATGAAAATCACATAACTACTGACTCCTCCAAACCCTTAACTATTAATGGCCTACTGTTGACTGGAAGCTTACCAATAACATCAATAGTCAATCAACATATATTTTGTAGATTACATGTATTATATACTGTGCTGTTGTAATAAAGTAAGCTAGAGGAGAGAAAATATTATTAGGAAAATCACTAAGAAGTAAAATACATTTATAGTACTGTAACTATATTGAAAAGAATCCCGTGTATGAGTGGATCTGCACACTTCAAGCTGTGTTGTTCAAGGGTCAACTGTATTTAGTTGGGTTATTGTTGTGGTATGGGTGTGGTTAAACCTAAAACTTCTTTGTGTGTGATGCAGAATAGAGAACATATATAATATATTGATATTCTCAGGAACCAGAAGAGTCAGTGTGCAAGAAAGAAGATACAGACATTCAAGTGAAAGTGAGGAAGAACTGTGGAAGAGAATGTGTGTGTGCTCTAGCTCTTTAGAAAGAGCTGGAAGATCCAGGAAGAGCCTAGAAGCAATGACAACATTAGCAATATGTACCTCCTGAGCTGAGATCTTGATTTTTAAGTACCATTTCCCACTAAAGGGAACTAGGACTCCTTGAATGAAGACTCTTAAATAAGACTTTATGTAAGTCTTAATAATTAAGAATCTATCAGCTTGAGTTTGTACTTAGGTACACAGTTTCAGCTGTGTGACCTTGAGTTCATTATGTATATATACATTTCTCTCTGCCACAATTTCCTCCGTCATCACAATGAGAATCATTGTAATAAGCAATACTTAAATAGAATTTACTATCTGCCAGACACTAGGATCATTTCTGTTGTATGGGTTTCTTGTGAGAAAGTTGGTAACATGAAATGCAGAAGCTATACATTAAAAATGATATAAATTTAAGTATATTGTAAACATGATTTAAGGAAAGACATATAAAAATCATGACAGATAATATATTTATTTCCTTACTCTTCAAAGAGATTTTGCAAATTAAGAAAATACTATTAATCCCACAGAAGGAAAATAGCAAAGGAAATGAAAGGAACTTTACATAAAATTAAAAAAAGGACTGAAATAAGAAGGGGGAAAGTTTAAACTGACTAAAAAATCAAAGGAAAACAATTAAAAATGAGTTTTAATGTGTCATTTTCAACTTAACAAGTACTAAGACAAAATAATAAAAATTAAAAACTCATCAATGTTAATGAGGGTTCATGGTAACAAGACCTTAAATATTAGGCAGAACTCTAAATCGGTAAAAATTCTCAAGCAATTCATATAGGGACCTCAAAAATGTGTATAACTTTGATTCAGTAATTACATTTTCTTAGAATTTATCCTAAGTAAATAATCATGGTTTGTAGAAAGACACAGCTACAGTGATGTTTTCCACAGGATTATTTATATTACCAAAAACTTGTAAGCAACCCAAATGTTCCACCATGAAGGCAAATTCATTACTAAACATCCATGTAATGAAACACCATGCAACCATTACCAAGTACATTAAAGGAAATTACGTTCATTGTACATTTTTGCATTTTAAAATATTGTATTGTTTTAAAAATATAATCCAATATTTTAAATGTGCATTTTATAATAATACAAAAACACTAGAAATCTGTGCATCGCAGAGTCAAAAGTACTTATCTCTAGATCTTAGTTTTATTTTCTGTTTAGGTATGTGCATTTTTAAGCTTTTTATGGCATTCTTTTGTTATAGTAATGGATGGATGTAACTTATGACAGGAAGAAACTTTCGGAAGATACAAAAATAGATTCAAATTACTACATATGATTTTGGAAACAAGATCAAGTTCTCAGAAACTAACATTTCTTCTTCTTAATCCTTATAAAATTAACTTAATCAACTTTAATTTGTATTAGCACATCCTTTCAGAGACCTGCCTTAATTGAAGAAAAGTAGCTGAGTAATTTGAAACTGATTTTCAGGTATTCTAAGGAGAACTCTATTTGAGTTTTTTGAGCCAAGCAAAATTGTTCTCAAAGATTAAACAAGTTTGCTGTTCCTATTTTCTAAATCCTATGATCATAACAGGGCTCTAGGCTTGTATCATTAGAAATGACTTTTAGTATGAACATTTTATGAATAAGCACATGATGAGTTTTAAAATGAGACAAATGAGCATAGAAAGTCAGACCACATTACTAGTTTCCTGAAAAATTACTCCAGTGACTAAATGAATTTAGCTCAGTATAATGAAAGTTTATAACTCAGAATAAGAACTTGTTTATTTTTTTTTAGCCAAAAAAAATTTTGCATTGCTTAATTATGGAAACTATCAAAAGAACTGAAAAATGGGAAAAGCAAATATAAACAAACATGATAAAAAGCAGTGTAACAGACTTGGCTAGGGGAGATTGTAGAGAGATCCAAAAGGCTTATGGGATATCTGGTCTTATTTAGCCTTTTCAGTAATTATATGACTCCAATAATAAATAGAGTATGTCTTAAAGTTTCTAAAAATATACAAGTATTTTAAAATATATTTACACATATAAATATATATTTATGTATATTTATATGCATTTATAGGTAAGTGTGTGTGTGTGTGTGTGTGCACTGAGATATTAAGGATATATTTAGAAGTTTCAATGAAACAAAGTAGTTTAGAAGACTGAAGTTTGAGTAAAAATGCCACATTGCTAGTGGGGAAGCTTGAAAATTTAATAATCCTAATAAATGATATCTTACTATATATGATTTGTTATTTGCTTTTTAAAAGGATTTTATTTATTTATTTGAGAGACTGAGAAAGAGCATGAGAATGGGGTGAGGGACGGAGGGAGAAGCAGGCTCCCCACTGAGCAGGGGCTCAATCCCAATCCGATGTGGGGCTCAATCCCAAAACCCCAGGATCAAGACCTGAGATGAGGGCAGATACTTAACCAACTGAGCCACCCAGGTGCCTCCATTGAGAAAATACCAAAGTTCATGGTCATCAATTCCAAAGCTCTACTACGATTACTCCATTGAAAAATAAGTTAAGGAATTTCAAGCAGGATTTATTATATGTACCAGAATATTAGCTCCATGAGGGCAGGGCTTTGGTTTTGCCCACTGTTGTATGCCTAGTTAAATGTAACATTCTATTTCGCATATTATTTTATGGCATTAATTTTCTTCCAGATTGTTGTGTTACTCTCTGTTCCTCTTATCCTACAACTTATATTTCTTTGTTATTTTTGTGCAAAGCAAAAGAGTCAAATATAAAAGTAATTTAAATTTCAATGTTTTAATACCCTTTAGTCTTAAAATACTCCTAAACTTATGTTTAATTACAAGTCCACCTAATATTTTCATGGAGGATTTAAAAATTTTTTAAAGATTTATTTTGGGCAGGGGCAGTGGGAGCAGGAGAAAGAGAACCCAAGAAGACTATCAACCAACTAATTATAGTGTGTTTCTCCATATAGGCTTATAGTCTCTAACCTTGACTCCATAATACTTTATGCAGGCACTGATCGATAATTAGAATTAATAGAGAGTAAAATTATTTTTTTTTTTAGAGAGAGGGAGAGCCTGTGGCAAGGAGGGGTAGGAGGGTGGGGGGAGGGGCAGAGGGAGAGGAATAGAGAGGAGAATCTTAAAGAGGTTCCACACCTAAGACTTGGGGCTCCATCTCACAACCCTGAGATAATGACCTGAGCTAAAATCGAGAGTCCAACACTTAACCAGCTAAGTGAACTAAGCACCCTGGTAGTAATATCATCTTTAAAACATCAATATACTATTTATTTTATGTAAAGGACCTCTTCCACAGTAAATAAAAATTTGTTTCATGACATTCATGATTAGTTTCTCTAAATATTGAATACTAGCTTTTCAAAGCCGTCAAAATGAAGATACTGGGGTGCCTGGGTGGCTCAGTCGTGATCTCAGGGTGCTGGGATGAAGCCCTGCATCCAGCTCCCTGCACAGCGGGAAGCCTGCTTCTCCCTCTCCCATAGCCCCTGCTTGTGTTCCTGCTTTCGCCGTCTCTCTTTGTCTCTCTCTGTGTCAAATAAATAAATAAAATCTAAAAAAAGAAAAAAAGGATGAAAGAAGATGTTAATTGTATCATGAAACACAGTTAAAATTTACAAAATATTTTGTGATTGTCCTTTCGAAATTCATAAAGCTTCTAGTATCTTATACCTTCCTCTTGCCTGAATTTATTATAATAAAAAATATAATTTATTATTAATTAGATCAGAAAAACAAACAAGTCATCTGGTCTGAGTTTTTCTTTTTAATCTGAACTCTTGTGTTCATTTCAGTAAAATGTTGCTAAATAAAAACTCCAAAGTCAGTCACACTATCACATGTATACACACACACAGACACACACACACACAGAGGAAGCATAATTCTTTAAAGAACTGGAGGTTGGTGGAAAGTTTTATTTTAGGTTTTTGATGTATTATCACCATTTGGCTCTAGTTATAAACTCTTTTTTTTTATTTTTTTATTTTTTTTTAAAGATTTTATTTATTTATTTGACACAGAGAGAGAGATCAGATCACAAGTAGGCAGAGAGACAGGCAGAGTGAGAGGAGGAAGCAGGCTCCCTGCCAAGCAGGAAGCCCGATGCGGGCCTCGATCCCAGGACCCTGAGATCATGACCTGAGCCGAAGGCAGAGGCTTTAACCCACTGAGCCACCCAGGCGCCCTAGTTATAAACTCTTATAATTTACTTTAGATTTTGAATTAACCTTAAATATTGAACACACACTATGATTAGTTGGTTTATAATTTCTCAGGCTTAGGAAATTTTGAGTAAATTCCTGTTCATAACATAAATGAACAACATCCATGTGATGCTTCTGATACACCATAGAAAGAATAGTCTTGTGGTTCTCTGTAATCAGGTGTAGTGCATTGAAGAAGACTCTCCAGAATGTTCTATCAATTTTTGATTAACCTATGGTAACCAGACGTTGCCTGGGTAAAATATCCAACTTCGTTTTTACATTTCCCTAGTGAATAACAGAGAAGTTATAACTAGACAGGGATGACATGTCACATCTTAAGTATATAATTTTTTCTCCATTAATTGAGCAGCTCCATTACTTCTAGAGTAAATATAAACATTTACATGTTCTTAATGCAATGAAAATTTGCAACCCCAAGAACTGATTGAACTTTATAATGCACCTTACCTTGATTTCATTCTTAATATGAATAAATTCCATAAAGAAAAAATCGGCATCACTGTAAGCTGTTCCTGATTACGATATGGTCATATTTTGTATTTCTGATTCTTCTATTTCATTCCTATATTTGAAATTTTATAATAACACAGGTCAACATTTCTCTGCTTTCTAATGTCTTAAATGATAAGACTGGCTTGCTTTGTGCATAACATGTCTCACTTTAAAACGACAATGTGCCCAACCAACTGCTCCAATAAAATGACCTTATAATAAGGCAGACCACATGCAATATTTTAAAAACAATGGTTGTTTCTTCTAAAATAAAGTATAATGATATTTTGATTCATTCCAACATTTCCCTTTCCATTTTACTGGTTTTAATAATCCTGTCCAGTGGATGAGAGTAAGAATAGCCTCTTAGAAATATAGATCCATGTTATGGGACAGGAAATAACCCTGGAAGAGACACCAAAAAGCTTCCAATAGTTTAGAGTAAGGTGGATCTAGAAGAAAGTGTTTATAGTTATATATCCTAGCTTGTGACACATTCAAAAAATTAGTTGATCTCTTGGTGACTCAGGTTCTTTATCAACAAAATAGGAATGCCAACTCTATTAGTTTTGTATTGCTGTGGAGCAAATTACCACAAACTTAACAGCTTAAAATGATATCCATTTTAGTATATTATCTGGGACATATTAGGTAATGAATAAATCTAGATAGATATTATTCCTATTTTTATCAAAAGTTTACATGGATTTAGGTACTGAATAAAAAATAAAAGTAGAATTAATCAGTCACAGTGATTAAGCATGATTCATGTAATCAAAGATGTGGTGTGGTATTTATTTTCTAAAACAGGAGTTTGGAAATTTTTTCTCTAAAGCACCAGATAGTATAGTAAATATTTTAAGCTTTGTAGGCCATATGGTCTTTATTGCAACTCCTTAACTCTGCTACAGTGGAAGCATGAAAGCAGCCTCAGTAAATATGTAAATGAATATGGGTGGCTGTGTTCCAACAAAACTTTATTTACAAAAACATGCAGCCAACCAGGTTTGGCCCTAGGACTGTAGTTGGCCCAACCCTCTTCTATAATAGGAGCTAATAATAGAACGTCTCCACTAGTTCCTAATTTTATCTGTACTAACTGATTTTTCTTTTTTCTTTTCTTTTT
Organism: Ailurus styani; assembly: GCA_002007465.1. Classification (NCBI taxonomy): domain Eukaryota; kingdom Metazoa; phylum Chordata; class Mammalia; order Carnivora; family Ailuridae; genus Ailurus; species Ailurus styani. The sequence goes on along the minus strand of LNAC01000295.1, from coordinate 2,057,041 downwards.
TTTTTTTTGAAAGACTATCCAGTTGATACACCGTTACCATATAACCAATTAATTATATAAACAGTACAGGCTTTTTAATTCATGTTTCTATCATAATTAGTCTGGGGAGGAGGGGAGAATGGTTTTTGGTAAGAAAAAAAAAAAAAGAACATGGGAGGCTTAGAGATGTTGGTTTTGCTCCTTTTTCTGGCCAGAAATAAATTACTAAATTTCACTGAGGTATTTTCTTTCCCACCTAGAAAAAGCAGATGAAAAGTTGCCTTTTATATTTCTTGCTGAGGTGTTGTGACAATGATTCATTGTGACTATTTGACATCTATTGAAGAGCAAAATTACACACAAAAACAGACCCAAAGCCATGCTTTCATTCAAAGTTAGAATCCTCTGTGGTTCCCAGGCTACTTCTCCTTGAATACTCTTGTTGGTTATGAAACCTAATTGGATGATATCCAAAATAAAATTAATAATCTAGCATAGGATCACTTCACTTATATTATTATCAGTTTATATTAATTTATTGACCTATGGTATTTCTTGGTTTTATATCTTTGACTAAAGCTATTTGATTATTTTTTTCCTGTTCCTTTCTTAGTATTTAGCAAAATCCCAGGCAGAGTGGAGAGAATGAAAACTGAAGAAATCCTTAAACTTAATTTTGTCAGATGTTTGCAAGAGTTAAGTCTGTACCTAGAACACAGAAAAACAGGGGCTAAACTCCATCATGTTTAAAAATCACTAAATATAGTATATTGGTTTCTTCTGAAGGAATATATAACTTTTAGTTCACAGAGTATTTAAACTAGTACTCTCTTATGATTCCTTATGTGTTTAATCATAGGGAAAAAGGAAGTTCTTTCAGAAATTGTTTTTTTCAGTACATTTGTTGACTGATACAAATTTGTTAATATGTATTTGCAAACAGTTTAATCATAGACACAGCAGATTTTTTTATGCCTTTTATTTATTCTAAAGCTGTTACTCTTACAATAGTTGGAGTAATTAAAATGCTTTTCTGTTAACCATTTATAAAACAATAGTGCCCTAAGCATCACAGTTTCTCAAAATTGTAAAGAGTCCTTTGGTACAAGCACAGAAAAAGTCTAGAAAATGATAGCAAGGAATGAAAAATAACCTTCGGAAGTGACACTTGGAAGGCAAAGATGAAAGGTCTATTTTCATTTATTTTTCTAACAAACACAAAGCAAGGATACACTGACAATGCCATTAGATGGGATCGGGGATGGAGAAATCAAAGGGAAGATCCAGAACTGTTAACAGAACAGCTACGTGCATTATTTTTAAGCATGATTCCTCTACTTTTTTTTTTTTTACCTCTGACACTCAAATAAAATGCATCACATTCAATCCCTCTAACCCTTTAGCTACATATCCAAATACTTTAGACATACTTTGAAAAATGATATGAAATGTCCTATACAACCCATCACTTGAAAGGGCTGTTATTTTAAAATGTTTTCTTTTGTTATAAGCTAAAAATCATAAAATAATGGGCTGAGCACAGTTTCAAATTGAACTGAACCATGGGGAGACTGTTTCAAATTAAATACGAACCACTCCAAATGCAGCCAGCATGAAGAGATAAGAGTTCATGCACCTCTGTGAGAGTGTTCACACACAACAAACCCCTTCTTGTTTACATGCCTATTAAGAGTTCCCAGCAGCTGAAATTATTTCACTCAATTTGATTCCATCCTCATTCTCCATGCCTCATTTACCAATTCCTATACAGGGCTATTCATGTTCCTTGGGAGAAAGTGAAGGTGAATATTGTATTTACAAAGGCTAAAGCCAGACAAAAAAGGATTTCAACAATTGCTGCTGCGATTCGGATCCCACAGTTCCCCTTAAGACTACCTTCTCTATCTGGAGCTAAGCATCTGAGTTCCTTATTTCAGACTCCCAATGGCCAATGTCAAAATAGGTTGAGGATAAAGTTTCCAACAGGGCATGGAGGCCAGATTCCCAGGTCTGAGGTTCTATTATCAGAAGGGAGGCCTATGAGGAATAGTCAGTACTTTCAGTTATATGACAAGAATGTTTAGCGTATTTAATATTGCTTCCAACATTTATAACCTAGTTCTTGCTTGCAGAATCTATTGGCTTTCATTGATGAAGCAATTGCTTTATGACTGAAGCATACGTCTCCTTATCTAATAAGTAAATGTAGTTAATCATTAGTGTTTTTGGCAAAATAATATATGGGGTTAAAAGTCAAGATAGTGTGTAAACTTTGGGGTGAGTAGGGAAAACCAGGGAGACTTCTGAGGAGTTGGTAATATTTTCTTTCTTGAACAAAGTGCTGGTGTCACAAGTATACTCTAAGAAAATTTAGCATTCTGGACACTTGGATTTGCACACATTTTGCATATTTTATCTTGATAAACAGTTTACTTAAAAATGGCTTTTTTACTTCTGTCAGAACAGATTATAGGATGTGCTTAAGAATAAAATGCATGCTGTATGTTATATAACCTCCAGTCCACTAATAACTTGCTATGGTGATAGCAGGCATGTCTGCCTCTTCAAAAAAGTCCTTCCAAGGCTTTATTCTGACCTTAAGTAGGATGTAAGCTTTTGGATTAAGACAGGTTGGGGCACCTGGGTGGCTCAGTCGTTAAGCATCTGCCTTGGGCTCAGTTCATGATCCCAGGGTCCTGGGATTGAGCCCCACATCGGGCTCCCTGCTTGGCAGGAGGCCTGCTTCTCCTTCTCCCACTCCCCCTGCTTGTGTTCCCTCTCTTGCTATGTCTCTCTCTGTCAAATAAATAAATAAAATCTTTATAAAAAAGGTTGTTTGACTGAAGAATTATTCTTTTATTTGTGTTTTAAAAAATGAGATACAGGATGTTACAAATGAATCAAGATGGTTTATATATGCCATATAAGTTAAGGCATACATAAGATGGTTTATATATGTCATGCATGTTACATATATTTTAAAGATTTTATATTATATATAACATGTTTATGTGTAACATATGAACATATGTATACAAAGTTACATATATAGTGTCACACAATCTATATATATATATAGATTGTATATATATATAGAGAGAGAAAGAGAGAGAGAGATTGTATATATATATATATATATATAGAGAGAGAGAGAGAGAGAGAGATAAGTTCCTGTAACTGGTAAAATCTTTACAGGTAAAAATGTAGTTACATATTCTTGTCTGCTAAACTTATTGAAATCACTACCGAGAAGAAACTATAAACTGAAACGGCAAAAGTTTACTAAACTGATGTTCCACATAAGTTGGCCTGGAGTTGAGCAAACCAGATAAAAGTTTTGCTATAGGAATAAAATAATGCTCTTTGCCATTACTAGTACCAGAACAGCTGGTCTTACACAGAGAAGAGAGATGAACAGAAAATCAACTTTATTAATGCATGAATTAATCCTTGTTAAATATACTATTCACATATTCTCCATGTACTTATATATCTGATCTGTTGAACACTGCCATGTGATCAAGGTATGTAAAAATTTTCAGCTATTATTTTATATTAGCTTCCTTTTGATTTCTAACAATTTTACATACGTATTTTTGAGGCAGCATAGCACATGTTATAAATGTTTATGAAGGACATATCTACATTAGGGTTTATAACTTTTATCAAAATAAAATTACCCATCTGTCTCAATTAAAGCTAATTGCCTTCAATTTTGCTTAACTCTCATTCAAGATTAGTTAGAAATGAAGATATTAAATAGAGCAGAAGCAGACATTAAGACTGAAGTCATTACTGAACTGGAACAGCAAAGAGAGAGTTGATGTATATAAGCCCCTTGAAAAGGACTTCCCTATAATTTCAGTGAAATGTGCCAAAATATACAACTTTCTCCCAGCAAGATATAGAAATATAATTATTTTCAAAGAATGTTTAACTCCTAGATAACAAAAAGTAGTCATATTGTGAATCCTTTATATCTTTATGCTCTATTTAATTTCTCTAACATTTAAAATTTCTTTTAAAGATGGCATAAAATTATTCAGATCTTACAACTCATTCTTTTCTGAAATATAATAGAAGAAAATTTATAAAACATGCCTTGAAAAATGAAATGACTGCTTGAATTTAAAATTTAAAAAATTCTTAATTTATATCTCAAATGTGGAATATCTAAAATCATTGTGACAAAAATAATAATGAAAATGTACTTGCTAACTGAATACAGTTTTGTATTTAACATAAGAATGCATATAATGAAACCATCATGAAAAGAAATGTGAATGAAAAGTGAAATTATAGCTCTAAAATTTCATATATTTAACTTGGGAAAAAAAGGAATTCATATTTCATATACACTAATTTTTAACAAAGGGTGCTGTTGTACTAAATAAATATTGTACAATAGAACTTTTCTTCCAAACATCTCATTTGTATTGAAGGCTAATTTGTATTTTCATGATGGTATGGCTACCCATCCAATAAAGTCTCCAAAGATGTACTGAGAAAGCTCATAGGCTACCCAAAAGTTAATTAAAAAAAAAAGTTTCAGTGTGACCACCTTATTAATAGAAAAGCATCTCTATGTCTTGCTTCTGTTAGGTATAATAATACACGCAGCAATGGGAGTAGGAGGTAACAAATATTTAGTACCACTGAATTAGTGAAACTCAATAAATGATGTCTTTTAAATAAATATGTAAAGATAGTATGATTTTAATCATAATTTAAAGAAGCCATTGAAGAAATTTAAATATAAAAATATCTAACCTTTATTGAATGTTCAAAAATTGTTAGGTATCTTGTTGGTCATTTTGCATAGATCACAATTTCTCCTCACAATGAACTATGAGTTTGACATGATTATTCTTCCCCATATTCCACGTAAGAAAACTGAGAGTTATAACAGTTAGGAATTTTACCCATGTTTCCAGAGCTAATAATTTTTAGTGTCTGGATTTGAACCCAGGCAGTCTGTCTTTACAATTTTGGCTTTCAACTCTATTTCAAGATGTATGTAGACTTATGACAAGATCAAGTCTTCTTCAAAGTATGTCTGTATATACACACTTAGCAATAGAAATGCTCTAGAACAATTTTGTCTGATTTTATTATTTTGGTCCAATAAATACTTAATCATTAAGGAATCTGTAGATACAGAACTCAGCACCTGTCTTATGCAGACTATTTATGTCAGTTTTATTTTTTAAAATAATGTATTGAAAAATAAACAGTAGATAGTACATAATTTCTAGCTTTTAATTCTGTAGGAGGAAAATAAAGACAAACAAGCAAGGGGAAAAAATGAGAGAGACAGACAAGTCAAGAAACAGACTCTTAACTATAGAGAACAAACTGATGGTTATCAGAGGGAAGGTGGGGGGGGTGGATGAAACAGGTGATGGGGATTAAGGAGTGCAGAGTGCACTTGTCTCGATGAGCACCAGGTGTTGTATGGAAGTGCTGAAACACTATTGTACACTTGAAACTGATATAACACTGCATGTTAACTAACTGGAATTAAAATAATAATTTAAAAAAACACTGAAAAAATATAAACTTTTTTTAAAACTTATTTCTTAGTATGGAAAAAAAAGACAGAATAAAGAATGAAGATATTTTAAAAACCCAAGTTATCCTAGGATGCCATGAGAACTGAATTAAGAAGAACAACAATACATGGGAGAAATTCCTTCTTAGAAAAAGGAAGCTGATTGAAAAGAATTTATAAATGTTTCCAAATACCACCTAATATTTCAGTCAGTGAAAAATCAATGAATTGCAATGAAAAGCAATCAACAAAACTCTGCATAGTCTTTCAAGCTATTTATTATTAAATAACATAACCGACTATAAAATAATGGAATATAATTAATAATAAAAAATTTCATAAATCTTTCAACTATTTATTCTGATGTCTCATATTTGCACCTTTTTCTGTTTAGAACCAGAAAAAGAAAACTTGAAAGTACAAAAGACAAAAATGATTTGAGACTTCAACCTATTAAGCAGTATTATATTCCTGCTTTACCTTATATGGTAAAATTCATGTATTTTTCCATACTTACTTTCTGTTCTGAAAAACCTTTCCCAAGTAAACCTGACCTACATGGCAGTCTATTCCCATAAGCTGAAGACTTTACAGTTCTCTTTCAAACTCTAATGAACCAACCAAATGGTGGCAGAACAATGCTAATGATGTAGGTGCAGGTGAGTTAAATTTGATAAAGCATTAAGCATTCACACAAGGATTTTTGTTCCTGTTAAACACTCCCTGACAATTTTCAAAATTAAAACATTGTGAAAGGGCAAAGCATGCTTTATGTCAAATCTAAGTATAGAAGCCAGACTCCAGCTCATCAGTAACACTTTCCAGATTATTTAATTGGTATTTTGTTTCAGGGGGGGAAATTGTGCTGTGTACATTTTTTCACTTAGTATTAGCAGTACTATGGCTGAGGTATCAAATAGGGACTTTTTGGTCACATACTGGACACAGATGTGCCTGATTTAGTTTAATTAAAAAAATAATGACTTACAAATGTAAACGTCTTAGAAAAGAAGACTCCTTAATGAGGCCTCATTAAGAGATAATCCTGAAAACTTGGTTAATGTTTTACACATTTTACCCTGCTTTCCATGATATATATAGCACAGTTAAGAACTTTTTCAAATAATCAGCATGCTTCTTACCTATTTTCAAATTCATAAACTGATGAAAGTAAAATAAATATGGCTTGCTGCCTCTTTCAGAATTTCTAAATATAGAAGATGGCTTGAATTTATTCCCCAGTAAAATAAAGAATAACCATATGTACTGACAGTTTTTCAGGTTGATTAGGTACTTACTTTAATAAATTACATGAAAATTAATTTGGCACAATGGATTTTTGATGAAATAATGAGCTTCTGACAATTAAAGGCTAAAAAATATTAAATTTAGCAAAAAAAATGCAACAATGTAAGATAAATGATGTAGAGTTTTTTATGTTTATCCAAGTCAGCATGCATGTTTAAACCAAAACCAAAACCTGTCCAATTAATGAGAATCACAGAAAATGTTAAAGTATGTTTCAGAAAATCAATCACTTTTCCTTTAGGAAAAGTTTGCTTATATCATTACACTGAAAAAAGCACATATATGAAAGAATAATAACACTCAAATGGTAGCTCTCCCTTTGCAAAAAATGCTGCTGACTAGATTACACTCAGGCTGTGATTAAGAACTGGTAATTTCTGTTTTATATACATTTTTACATAAAAAGTTGTAAGCTGCAGAGGCTGTGACTAAAAGCAAAACTGTTCATTTAAATTTGCCTTTTGTGCACATGATTAAGTTTTAGCCTGTTATTCAAAGAGGACATAAAGTGGGAATATATAAGTGGGGGATGCTTGGTCAGAACTGAGCTCTCTCAATGCACTGTTCCTTGAAGAGTGGTACCAGTATCACAGACTGCATTTGTCTTTGTATCCCCGAAACAGAATAAAATGCTAGGGACCTATTTCTCAAGGAACATATATTTGCAACTCACCCATATTAAAGATGCTCATTTAATCAACATTTATAAAGATCATAAAATGGAAGATTTTGAATACTCAGCCTCTGTAATGTGAATTATGTGTGATTTTTCTAGACCATTAGCAAACACAACAAACTGCAGACTTTATGCAAGAGTGCATATTGTAGATGCAATATCAACTTCTCATTTGTTTTTAAGAAAAAACTGGTGTGGCTGAAGAAACTGTTTCTCTTCTGACCTAGACTTCCTTCTTTCATTGTCATTATTTGTTCTCTCTTGTCTATGCTATTCCATTTTCTACTCTATTCACAGACTATATTGGTTTGTTAGGGCTGCCAAAACAAAGTATCACAGACTGGATGGCTTATACAAAAGAAGCTAATTGTCTCACAGTTCTAGAGGTTAGAAGCCCAAAATCAAGATGTTACCAGGGTTGGTTCCTTCTGAGAGCTGTGAGGGAAGGATCTGCCCCAGGCCTCTCCGTGGCTTGTAGACACTGTCTTCTTTCTGTGTCTCTTCACATACTCTTCCCTCTATGAGTATCTCTCTGACAGAATTCCTCCTTTTAAAAGGGTACCAGTCATATTGGATTAGGGCTCACCTTACTGGCATTTTAACTTGACTACCTCTTAAAAGATTGTTTTTCACTCAGCATAATTTCCTCCAGTCCCGTCCATGTTGATACAAAAGTTGGATATTCATCCTTTCTGATGGCTGCGTAATATTCCATTGTATATATGATCAGTGAAAAAAGAAAGTAAAAAAAAAAGAGCATTTTTTTTCTTTCTTTCTTTCTCTCTTTCTTTCATTTGTTTTTCTTTTTTATTAGGAGACTTTTTTCAAATTAGGTCACATCCTGAGGTACTAGGAAGTAGGACTTCAACATATACACTTTGAGGATATACAACTCAACCCATTACATTAGCAGGTCAACTAATACTTGAAAGAAAACTTTTGTATGAGAAGATCTTTAACACTAATGCAAAAAAATTTAAAAATCTCTGCTTACAATTATTTTATTACAAGTACAAAGTTATCTAGCAACATTATTTATGTATTTATTTATTTTACAATTATTATTTTTCAATAGAGTTCCATTCCTGCTCTTTTCCCACATTGAGCTCTCTTTGAAACCCAGGCCTCAGCTGCTTTCCAGAAATGGGAAAGTGTTATCAGATCTTCCCACCTCTAGGTATACTCTGCTGTTTCTTTCTGAGCTGTGGTCTGGGGAAGTAGATGGTGTTTCAGAGGTTGAAGTGTTCATATTGAATATGACTTGTATTAAGCTCTGTTACTAAAAAAAAGTCATGGAATTTGTATACCCCATTGCATTATTAAAAATTCCTCCTTGCTGGGGTGCCTGGGTGGCTCAGTCATTAAGCTCTGCCTTCGGCTCAGATCATGATCCCAGGGTCCTGAGATTGAGCCCTGCATTGGGCTCCCCACTTGGCGGGAAGCCTGCTTCTCCCTCTCCCACTCCCCCTGCTCATGTTGCTTCTCTCTCTGTGTCTCTCTCTGTCAAATAAATAAATAAAATCTTAAAAAAATACTATATCATCAAATCATCAAATGGCTCAAAGGCTTTGGTCAAAGTATTCCATAGTACTTAAGTCAAGAATGAGCACATGCCCCAACATTGTTCAATAATAGCTAATTCTAGAACTTTTTTCCTGGAATTTTCAGGGAAAAAACTTTTTCTGCTAAGGTTACTACCTTATAGGATGATAAGCCTTGAGATAATGGTAACCAACCATATGGAGAAAGCCTGTCTGAGAATCTAGCCAATATAACAGAAGCAGATTGGGACCATAACAAAAGGCAACGGAATTTTCAAAATATTCTTAGTTTACATAGATTCACCCATGTCTGAAGTTTGTCTTATCACTGGATTTTCACTTATATGAGCCAATAAATTTACCTCTTTTTTTTTAACCTTAATGGATTCAGTATTTAATGTAGTTCTTTGTGGTCACATTATATTCTTTTTTTTAAAAAAAGTTATTTATTTTTTAATTTATTTTCCAAAGACTTGGGATGTCTATTTGGACAACCTTTTCAGGAATGTTACTGGATATTGTTATTGTTGTTGTTTTTCTCTGTCACTTCTTACCTGAACTTGTTCTCTTTATTTGGAGATTTTCATGTGAAGTTTTGATGAAAATCTTAGATAATTTATTTCTAGGCTAAGGCAATTCAGTAGTTAAACACGTACAACAAACATAAAACTTACATTTCAATGAGTAAAACAAAATAAGTAAATAAGTAGAATAACTGTTGTCAGAATTCACATGAAGACAACAATGTATGGCAGTCTTCTGGAAAGTGGGTGAGGGGCTGCTTTATATTTGAAAGTCAGAACACCCTCTGGAGAGGTACCAGACCTGGAGGAGGAACTGGTCATGACAAGATTCAGGCAAGGAGTTTCTCAGGACAAAGTAAGAGCAAGTGCAAAGGTGATAGACAAACAGGGTAAAGGGGAAGAAAGCCACCAACACATTTGAAGTTTAGAATGTACATTCATGAGATAAAGTGTTCAAACTTAGGAGCTAGGCTTTTTTTTTTTAGGCCATATGGTAAGTCAACTGAATGATTTTTGGGGGCAAGGTGACACAATCTACACTTCACAAAGGCCCTTCTCCTTGGAGAATATTAGAAGTAGAGCAAGAGGAGAAATAGGGAGACCAGATGGCAGGTTATCAAAACCATACTTTTTCCTTCTTTCCTTCTTTCCTCCTGTCCTTTCATTTTTCTTTTGTTCTATCTTTTTTAGAGACCAAAGTAAAAGAAAAGTCTCAAAAGAGAAAATCCTATCAAACAGTAACAAAAGCTTTGAAGAACAAGGACCTCACTTTTTCATTTCTCTATAGTTGAGGCCTGGCATGGGACCTGGCATATAATTGATGTGGACTGGATAATTTTTTAAATTATGATGTCAAGTTGAATGAGTCATCAAGCATGAGTTAAGTCAAATATACAATTTTCTACAATTTTAGAGTTCATTATGCTTTCTCTATATACTGTTTATTAGAAATACAATGAGGGAAAATATGTTAAATGCTTTCTACCCTGACTTACCCTGGGTCATAGTAACAACTGAATAAAGCTTTTATTTAGTCTCACCCCTAATCACTCTACAGATACTCCAGCTCACATAATAACCCTTCAAAGCCTAGGGGTTGAGAGATCTGATGACTCTGCTTCAACATCATCTTATAGCTCTGCGGAAGTCTGGGGCTTTCCCTTTTCCAATAAAAGTAACAGCAACTGTGTTCCTAATATCTTTCGAGAAAGAGCTGTTATTTCGAGCTCCTAGCCCAGGGGTGAGGTTTAAATTCATGGACAGACTGGGTCACTACTACATTGTACCAAGAAACACTTTTTCCTGCTTACCTGATTGTAGTTTTGCAGTTTTCTAATTTTTATGCAACCATCTTCCCTATTATATTTGCTAAATTATTTTGCAATAGACATGTTTTCCCCCAATACTCCAGTCATACCTGACTTACAATATTCAAAATCCCTATATTGAGCTCCATTCTACTTTATGTAAGCTACATCTTAGTTTCTTCCTACTACATGTTGCATCCTGAAAATAATTTATATCCAACTACTATGACTGCTTTACTCTTATTTTCCTTACTGTTTGGATAGCATTTTCTTCTCATTCAAAGCTATATATGCTTTTGATTGGATATAAAAATGTTAGGATTTTCACCAACACATGAAAACAAGGCCAATTAATTTGAGTAGTAAAAGAAAAAAAGTCAGCCTTGGGTATGTTGTGAAGAATACACTAACACTTTTGTTGATGTTTGTCCATTATAACATTCTTGAAACATTTTAAAATTTTAGAAATTCTTGAAACATTTCAAACATATTTTTCGCCTTTGTAACCTTACATAACAAAAATTTGACTACTCTATTTTTAATCAAGAAATATTTCCATGGAGATAGATAAAAATGTATCACAGTTATCATTACTTTTCTTGTCTTAATTGGAAAATAAATGTGAAGTTGTGGTCATACATTTTACAACCTCTTCTCCCCTTCTGTTCTGAAATGTTCTTGGATACAGTTAAAAGAAAATGGCAACATATGGTCCATTAGTTTAAATGAGGTGGGGGAAGAACAGGATGGATTATTAATGATAATAATTTATACTTCCCTTTGTATCTATATGCTGCTGTCTTGATGAAAATTTGGCAGACCTCAGAGTCAAATGAAGTTTAAGGTTAAATGTTGAAATATAACAAAAGGATTTTGGGGGCAAAAGGGAATGAAAAAAATATCTACGTTGGATTTTTATAGACGTCTTAGCTGTACTTCTGCAATATAATTCATCTGCTGGCAAGTAACATTTCTTGTATGACTGTACAAATACTGAACTAAAATTATTTTTTGGAATTTCTTTTCTTTACCTTATCGTAATTCAATGATTGTCCCAAGTTTTAGTAACTTAAGATGAAAATCTGGTATTTTCTTCTATTTGAAAGTGAACAGTCATACAGCTATTGGGGGACACTTATGTCTAGTGTCTGTATCTCTTGAACAACAATTCTTAAAAATAATGACCAACTGGATATTCACAGGCTGCCTTGCACAATAGAAATTCCAATGTCCTTATATCCTCACATAAATAAAATATATGAAATAATATGTTCCTTTTGTGAATTCTCAGCCTTATCATTTTCCTCAAAATTTTATTCCTCATTAAAAGTTCTGAAAATCTATAGTTAAGTCATCAAACTTATTTTTAATGTTGTTTCCGGACATGGTACATACCCCAACATCAATCTTTTAAAAACACTGTTGTACAAAATACCACCTGCAAAGAACTAGGGGCCTTCAAATGTGTGTTATTTTAGCAGAGGAATCCTTGTTTCCCTAATGATGAAATAAAATATTACAAATAACCTCTATGCAGATTGAGATGAGAGCAGAAAACTAACCACCAAGTGTTATCTGTCCCCTCCATTTCTCTCCCTGCCCCCTGCAAGCCCTGACACACTTCCTAACAGTACTAGAACCCTGGGGACTCATTCTGGAATCTGCTATTTCATGAAGTATGAGAATGTAGCCATCCTTTAGAGAATCAATAACTATTCTCAACAATTAATTGAAAAAAAGTCATAGATCTTATAGGGAGATTTTTTGTTGTTGTTTTCTGTTAAAAAAAACTGCACTCTAAATGAAAATAAGTGGAAATGTTTTGTCAGTGCAAATTAAAAAAAAAAAAAATCTGGCCAATAACATGGACTGTGTTCAGCAAGCCTGAATAGCAGTTTTTCTGTTTATAAGGCTATGAAAATTTCCTATTTGTGTACAGTAAAATAAAATGTATGTATTACTTATAGTGTGTATTCTTCATAAGAGCTGGTGGCACAACTGAGCATTTTCCCTGTTAGAACTATGAATTCCTCTTTTGCCAGCCTCGTAGTTAGGAAAAGACAAAAATATTACAGTGAATTTCAGAATACCTAATCACTGGATCAATGACCTATCCAGAGTCAATTAACAATTTAAACAGTAGCAGAGTATACTGCTCTTAAAACATATAAAGCAGTTTAAATTGTAAAAATAGACTTGCTAAAGACTTACTAATAAGTTTATAAAAAAAAATAATGGTTCAGAGCTCCTTCTGTCATTAGACAAGTTCTTTATCCCATGTAATAATTACTTCCTTCATCAAGTTGAAAATCGACCATAGCTGGATACTAACTTGTAGAATGATGACAATATTCACAGCAAAACATTTGGTAACAAGAGTAGACATTAAGTGTAGAATATTATAAACTGTTGATAATAACATAGATAAGGAAAATAAGAAGAAATTACAATGTACTACGGCTATGCATAACTCTACAAGACCAGTGCTCTAAACCCTGAGCTACGGAGCCTGGCTATGCATAACTCTAATGTAATAACTTATAAAATCTTCAGTGAGTCTATGTAAAATTACACATGTAAAATGAAGTGAGAATTGAGACAATCATGTAGTAACTCAGTTTTCTTCAAAATATTCACCTGATTTTCTTTGGTATTATGAACAAAAATACTGGTTAGAATTATATTTTCTGTATGACTACAATTATTTTTATGAATACTGAGATTTCTATGGTGCATCATAATAAGAAAAGTAAAAATATCATTAAACCATGGCTTTGCACAGAGTATATAATATTTGCAGGTGAAAGGAGAAGAATTTTTAAATCTCATTTTCACTATTTTTTCTGAAAGAAAAGGGACACTGATTATACTACAACTTGAATATGGTTAAAAGTTCATTAAAATTTACTGAGATAGTATACGATATGGAAAAAAACATTACACTTAGAATCAGAAGGCGTAGACTCAAGTTCTAGCACACCTTATTAACTGGTGGGATCTTGGCAAGACAGTGAAGTCCCTGTAAAATGAGAAAGGCAGTATCTACCCAATCTATCTCAGAGGATTGTGAAGGTCAGAATAAAAAGTAGCTTTGGACATAAATATAATGGCTCTATAGACTGTTAGAGAATTTACAAAATCAAGATAGTAATCACGATTATTCGAAGTGAAGATTTGAAATAAAGTAACTGATAGAGACATATAGTAAGTTATCCTCATTTTAGACTACTTATTTAATATTACGCATAATACCTACAGAGCACTTAACTATGTGCCACACACTATTCTACGAACTTAATGTTAATCCACTTATTAATGTGATAAGAGTCTACTTTTATCTCCTTTTCACAAGAGGGAACTAAGGCAGAGACGGGACAAGTGACTTACCAAAGGTTAACCTCTAGTAAGGAAGGGAGCTAGCTTTCAAACACATGCAGGTTGACTACAGAGTCTATGCCCAAAGCATGTCATATCTTCCTTGCATTACTAAAGAGGTAATTTTTAAGAGGAGACCCAAGAATAAGAAGGGAATGGTAAAGAGAATTAGGGACAAAAGAGAAACCAGACACAAATATCCTTAAGTGAGAAGGTATCTCTACACTGTTTGTGAATATATACACTTTGAAAACTTTCCTTAAACTTTTCCTGATTGTTTAAAAAAAAAAAGAAGGAACCAGGTTTTAGCTCCAATTTGTAAAAAGCATGACAGTCATCATTCCTGTGTGTGCAAAAAAACAAGAAAGGTAGACAAACTAAAAAGTAGTGATTTTTCTTGGACTAATCAAGAAATGAGGTTGTAGGGCAACCTGTCACCTTGAAACTTGGAGAGGCAGGCTTATCCATAAAGACACAGCCAAGATAGACTCACCTCAAGTAGAAACCACTAGAACCATGAACTGGTAGAACACCTAACTGGCAATTTTGATGAATTTCTGGAGGCCAAGTGTGGACTAGCTTGAGAGTGAAAAACTCTTAGGAACTGTAGGCCTAGGAAAAATCCCACAATTTCATTGGTTTTACCTCCAGGAACCCCAACAGGTGAATATTTGAGAAAGACCCTGTGGCTCTGGTGATGACAAAGTAAGAACAATGATAATGAAATTCCAAAGCTTTCTTCATCATTAATGCCTACTCTCCAAAGAAAAAGTCTTGGCTGGAGCCTTCTCCGAAATGAAAAAAAGGCCTCCTCCCACTCCTGCCTCCTCTACTCTTTTTGTCTCACCTAAGGAAGAAAGTAAAAGAAAGCATAGTTAACAGAGGCTGAGGCTTCAAAGAAATGAATTTGAAATGCTAAAGTGAGAAAAGTGTGTATGGGAGTCAATGAAAGATGCCATGCCACCGAAGAAACACTTGACAAAGGCACAGTCCTGAGATACATGCTTACTAAAACACTGAAATATAATTAGAAGATTACAGAATGCTCCTGTTCCCCCAAACCTTTCCATCACACTAACAGCATCCTGGATTAGAGTGGATCAGAGATGAGGGAACTTCAATCACATGATGAGGAAAGCTTAGGGAAGCCCAAGGTTAAAAGAGGAGACAAAAACCAGTATACTAGAGACATCCTACACCTCTAGCACATGTAACTACAGCAAGCATCAGTCTAACTCCAGCAAGAGTAAACATAAATCCCTACATGAAATGTCTTTTTACCCCAGTTCCTATCATCCAGTTAAATATGTCTGGCTTTCAACAACAAATTGTAAGAAATGATTAAAAAAAACCCCACAAATAAAATACAGCTTTAAGACATAAAGCAGTCATCAGAAATAGATTCAGAGAATGATGCAGATGTTGGAATTATCAAAGAATTTAAAATTACCATGATTAATATGTCAAGGGCTCTAATAAAAAAGAAGACATCATTGGAATACCTGGGTGGCTTAGGTGGTTCAACATATGCTTTCAACTCAGGTCATGATCCCAGAGGCCCAGGATCAAGCCCCACATTGGGATCCCTGCACAGTGGGCAGTCTGCTTCTCCCTCTGTCCCTCACCCTGCTCTATCTTTCTCTTGTCCTCTCTGAAATAACTAAATAAAATCTTTTAAAAAGAGGAGAAGAAGACAAATAAAAGAACCTAAGGTAATATAAGCAGAGAGATAGAAATTCAAATAATTGTAAATATCAATTATTTATTATTAATAATGTATGGTTAATAAATAATATATAATATAAATTATTATAATTACTAGAAATCAAAAACACTGTAACAAAATGAAGCAGCAGAGTTGACATGCCTGAAGAGTCAGTAGCTTGCAGATAGGTCAGTAGGAATTAAAATACAAACAGAAGGCAAGAATGGTGGGTTGGGGGTGGAGAACAGAACAGAACATCCAAATTAGATAATTTCAAAAGATAGAACATACACAGAGTTAAATACTAGACAAAGAATGGAAGAAAAAAAAAGTACTGAAAGTAATATAATGAAGAGTCTAACTCAATTTCTTTTTTATGTTTGATTTCTGACATCTTTTAAGCCTCACACCTCTGTCTGATCCTTCTTTCCTACATCTGGACAAGCCTAAGTGCTCCTTTTGGAGCTGGTAGGAAGTTCAAACAATGCACAGGAACTCTCATCCTGGACCTAACTCTTAACCACCATAAACACTTCAAGGCAAGTTCTGCCTACTCTCTCAAGGGCATTTTAGTGTTTATTCAGGGGATTTCCTGCTCTTTCCAGAAAGCCTCATTATGCTACTGATAAATTTTTCATATTCTCTTGGGTGTCTGTGTATGCGTGTGTGTATGTGTTCATATGTGTGATAATCAGGATTATAATTCATGACCAAGATCACAATCCATGTCCAATTTGGCTCCAATGTTGTCATTGAAAATTGATCACAACAAGTAATAATGACTGAGAATTTTCCAAAATTAATGACAAACACCAAATAAGTCAAAGAAGCCTAAAGAATACTTAGTAGTATATATACCTAAAAATCCACACCTAAGCATATCATATTCAAATTTAAGAAAGACAAAAAGAAAGTCTTGAAAAAATCCATAGAGAGAAAAAAACCCTACCTATGGAGGAACAAGGATAAGAATTAGAGTGGTATTCTCATAACCACAGAAGCAGGAAGAGAGTGAAACAAAATATTTAAAGTGTTGAAAGAAAATAAGCCATCAACCTAAAATCCAGTTAAATATGTCTGTCTATCCAGTTAAATATGTCTGTCTATCCAGTTAAATATATCCAGAAGAATTATCCTCCAAAACAGAAGAAGAAAAAAACATTTTCTCTACAAATAAAAACTGAAGGAATTTACAACTAGCATAATTGTCTTGCAAGAAAGATTTTAAAAGATTCTTCATGGAGAATGAAAATGATATAGAAACTTAGAACTACATAAAGAAATTTACAACAGTAGGGAAGAATAAATGATGGTAATATAAAATCTTTCATTTTGTATTAACTGATCAAAAGCATAATTATTTGTTTAAAGTAAAAATGTTAACAATGTTTTAGATGGATAAATAAAATGAAGAAGAGCAATATCAGAAGGGATGGGAGACAAGAAATGTGAAAAATCATTTTCAAAAGAAATCTGCAATACCTAGAAGTGGTAACAGATTACTTGAAAGTTGACATAGATCAGTTTAAAATGTCTATTTTAAAGTCTAGGGTCACCATGAAAAATTATATAAAAAGAGGTATAATTTATATGCTATGAGAAATCATAAAATGAAATGGAATTATATAAAATGCTCAATTAAAAAAGCAGGAAAACAGTGAGGAGGGGGAAAATGAAGTACAAAGGCAAGGAATAGAAAACAGTTACAACCATGGGTAGATATTAATGCAAATATATCAATAATCATTTTAAATGTGAATGGTCTGGCATAAGCAACAAAATAAAAAATAAACATCTGGGCCTCCATTGAACTAAAAAGCTTCTATACAGCAATATAAACATCAATAAAATGAAAAGACAACCTACAAAATGGGGGTAGGGGGTAGACTGCAAACCATATGCTTGACAAGGGTTACTATCCAAATATACAAAGAACTTACAAAACCGAATATTAAAAAAAAGAAAAAAAGTAATCCAACTAAAAACTAAGCAAAAGATCTGAATAGAACTTTTTTCCAAAGAAGACATATAAATGGCCAAAAGGTACATGGAAAGATACTCAATATCACTATCATTAGGGAAATGCAAATTAAGACTACAATGAGATATCACCTCACACCTGTTAGAATGGCCATGATCAAAAAGACAAATGCTAACAAAAGCTGGCATGGATGTGAAGAAAAGGGAACAGTTGTACACTGTCGGTAGGATTGTAAATTGGTCCAGCCATTTGTGGAGAACAGTATGGATGACCTTCAAAAAATTAAAAATATGATCCATCAATTCCACTTCTAGAAATAAATCCAAAGGAAACAAAAAAATTAATACAAAAAGATAACAACACCCCTATTGTCTTACAATAGCCAAGATGTTGAAACAACCTGTGGTAATAATTCCACATATATGTAAACCTGTCATGCTATACATCTTAAACTTATATTGTGATGTATGTCAATTATATCTCAATAAAACTAGAAAAAAGTGAATGACCTATATATAATAAGTAAAGGAAAGATTGTCAGAGTGGATTAAAAAATACTCAACTACATGTGGATTATTTTTATATTTCTTTTCTTAATTGAGTTATAATTACATATAACATTATATTAGTTTCAGATATACAACATAATGATTCAACATTGGTATACACTGAAAAATGATCACCGTTATGTCTAATTACTAAGATTTAACTATATGTTGCATATAAGAAACTGACTTTAAATAGGTCAAAAGTAAAGAGATGGAGGAAAATATATAGCATGATAACACTAATCAAAAGAAAGCTGGAGTAACCATTTTAATTTCAGACAAAGTTGACTTCGACAAAAGGAAGATAAAGAGAGCGATGACATCATGACAAAGAAGACAAAGACTTATCAAGGGGATATAACAGCCTTATATTTGCAAGCATCTAATAATATTAAAGTACATGACTCAAAAACTTATAGCACTAAAATGAGCAATAGGCAAATTCACTATTAGAGTTGGAGACTTCAATATCCTTCTGCTAGTTGATAGATGAAATAGTCAGGAAATCAGTAAGAGTGTAGATGATCTGAACATCACTATCAAACAATTTGGTCTAATTGCCCAAGTCCAGCCATTAACAGAAGAATAAAAATTCTTCTCTCTCCCCCCACTTCTCACTTCGAGAGGGAGAGAGAGAGAGAAAAGATGGGAAGGGAGGGGAAGAGAGAGAGGGAAAGAGAAAATCTTAAGCAGGCTCTATGCCCAGCATGAAGCAGGTAACGGGGTTTGATCTCACAACCCTGAGATTATGAAACGTGCCAAAATCAAGAGTTGGATGCTTAACCAACTCAGCACTCAACTGAGCCACTCAGCACCCAGAATATAAATTTTTCTCAAGGTCTCATGGAACTGTCACCAAGAAAGACCATGTTCTGGGCCATAAAGCACATCTTAACATATTTTTTTTTTAAAATAGAAATTTTGCCCAGTATGTTCTCATACCACAAAGGGAAATACATAACCATCTCACAAAGTATTTTTTCCAATTTTTGGATCATCCTAATTTTACAAATGTCATGATTTTTAATTTTTTTTTTTATTTATTTTTTTTTTTTTAAAGATTTTATTTTTATTTATTTCACAGAGGGAGAGAGATCACAAGGAGGCAGAGAGGCAGGCAGAGAGAGAGAGGGGGAAGCAGGCTCCCTGCTGAGCAGGGAGCCCGATGCGGGCCTCGATCCCAGGACCCTGAGATCATGACCTGAGCCGAAAGCAGAGGCATTAACCCACTGAGCCACCCAGGCGCCCA